>CAUYPK010025251.1:0-28301 GCA_963574355.1 Loris lydekkerianus
GAAGGTGGGGGATGAGGTGCGTGACAGGTTTGGGCCAATGGCATGGTACCACATTGGCTGTATCTAGGTAGAGGCAGTTTCAGGCTGGGCCTTGCTGAGTCGTTGCTACGCGGAAGTAGCTCAATGGATCTACTTCTAGTCAGGCTTGGGAAGTTGCACTAGGCCTCAGGCACATGACAGGGCCCAACAATTCCCTCTTTTATTTTTTGTATGGCAGAAAAACATAGCCCCTGTCTTAGGTTGCCTGCTCTTGCAGTTTCAGTCTTACCGGTCATGGGGATACAAACATCAATGGTTTGGTCCCTGTTTTAGGTTGACTGAATGCAGAGTGATCTTACCCGTCTTTGGGTACTATGAATGTAATCCACCATGCAGCCTCTCCATATCCTGTCTTAGGTTGTCCCAGCTTTGGGAGTCTTACCCATCATTGGGTGGAGGGAGGGTAATGGGTCTGACCATTCACATTAATTGAGAATATTGATATGCCTGTCAAGAGTCTGGTTGACTTTTTTAGTCCTTTTGCTGCTGTGGAAGTTGGAATATGATCAAAATTTTCTTGGTGGGATTACTTTTGTGGTAGAGGGTTATGCTGGTCTTTATGAAGGATAGGTCTGAGAATATCTTAGAGAGTTGGTTTAGTTATGGCAAATTTCTTCAACATGTGAGTGTTGTTGAAGTATTTAATTTCTCCATCATAAATGAAGCTCAGTTTAGCTGGGTACAGGATCCCGGTTTGAAAGTTATTTTGTTTTAGGAGATTAGAAGTCAATGACCATCCTCTTCTAGCTAGAAAGGTTTCAGTAGAGAGATCTGAAGTTATTCTAATACTCTTCCCCTTGTAGGTGATGGTTTTCTTTCATTTGGCTGCTTTCAGAATTTTCTCCTTCATATTAACTTTAGTGAAATTGATTATGATGTGTCTGGGGGATGTCTCATTTGGGTTAAGTTGTGCTGGAGTTCTGAACCTGTCTGCTATCTGAATTTCAGAATCTCTTGGCATGTCTGGAAAGTTCTCCTTCATAATCTCATGGAGAAGAGACTCTGTGACTTGTGAAGCCACTTCGTCGCTTTTGGGGATCCCTATAAGATGAATATAGTTTTTCTTTGAATTATTCCAGAGCTCGCTGAGAGAGTAATCTGTTTTTGCCCTCCATTTCTCTTCCTCTTTGAGAGTTTGGGTGCATTCGAAAGCTTTGTCTTCAATGTCAGAAATCCTTTCTTCTGCTTGCTCCATTCTGTTACTGAGGAATTCTACTGTGTTTTCAGTTTTTTGAGGGATGCAACTTCTTGTCTCAATGTATCAAAATCTTTGGTCATTTGGTCTTTGAATTCGTTGAATTCTTGAGACATCTTTGGGTTACTACTTGGAATTCTAATTCAATCTTATTTGCTACCCAGATTCTGAATTTGATTTCTGACATTTCAGCTATTTGTTTGTGCATAGGATCTTGTGCTGTGTCTGCCCCATTGATCCTTGGGGGAGTTGATCTACTCTGATTATTCATATTGCTGGAGTTTTTGTGTTGATTTCACCTCATGATTGTTTTTCACCATTGACCCTGGCTGTCCTCAGAGTTGGGGAGGTGTCTCTCCAAGATTAGACCCCAGCAGGAGCACTCTATTGTTGCTGGATATTTGTAGGGAGTGACCCTGTGTAGTCCTCTGAGTCTGCCCCAGCCAGGGAGTTCTGGTTGTGGAAGCAGCTCTTGAGTTTGATACACCCAGATCCAGCAACAAGGCAGGGGGTAATGCTCATGGTTTTGGGAGTGCCTGGTGCCCAGTGACTTTGACACAGAAAGCCCAAGGCTCCAGCAGTCTCTGGCCAGGAGAAGGGGTCTGTGCAGAAGCAGGGAGGGCTCCAGAGGGCATGCGGCTACCAGAGTCCCTGGCCAGATGAGCAGGCCAGTGTGGAGGCAGGGAGGGTACAAGAGGGAGGACGCGGGTTTGCGCAGCTCCTGCAATTCCTGGTCAGGGCATGCGGAGGCCCGACCGGCGCAGGTCATGGGTCGCGGGTCACGACGCAGCTCTTACCCAGGTCTGGGCGGGCTTCCATTGTGGTTGTGTCGCAGTTCTTATGGAGGTCTGAGCGGCACAGCTCTTAAGGAAGTCTGGGCAGGAGCCCATCGTGGTCATGGTGCAGCTCTTATGGAGGTCTGGGCAGTGCCTGTTATCAGCCACTTGTCGGAGATCTGCAATGTAAGGATCATTTGGTGGGGAACTGGATATGAACTGACTTCAGAGGAAGGAACTGGTTCATCGATTAACATATGCTGATGCCCAACAGTAATGCTTCTTTTTTTGCCACTGGCAGCTCCGCATTCCAGTGCGCCTTCCTCCCTCGTTCTTTCTCCTGACCACCGGCTCCAGAAGTAGAGTTGTTTGAAAACCGTCCGGACAGAGGTTTCCATGGGTAGGGTGGAGCATTTTTATTCTTAATAGAGAAGTAAACTCAAGTAATAAGCTGATGACATATAATATAGGTCATAATTATATGCCACAGATACCTGTAAAATATGTTATTATACTAATAAATTGTAAACATTCCTGCAAGTACTTGTTGGTAGCTGCAATGCCAATGCTTACCAGTTCATCCGTTGTCTGCTAGCTCTGCAAACAGGTGAATATCGGTAAAGAAACTCTTGATATTTGCTGGAGAATAATTATTTTCAGATTTGTATATCTGACACTACACTGTAATGCAAACATTTGTTAAATAAGAGTGGTTCAAATGGAAATCTCTGCCAACTGGTGATATGAACAAAAACAATGATAATGATGAAGATTGTGTTCCAGTTATCTATTGTTGATTAATAAGCCACCCTAAACTTAGCTCCTTAAAACAACAAACATTTTATGCTGCTTATAGATTCTGTGGGTCTGGATTATGGATAAGAATAACAGATTTCTTTCTTTTTTTTTTTTTTCTGCTCTGTGATGACTAGGTTTCAGCTAGGAAGATTCTCAAAGGCTGGAGGCTGGAAGCATCAAGAGCTTCCTTCACCCATACTACTGATGCTTGGACTCACCTGGGATTTTTCACTAGAGAGCTTCCACAAGCCTATCATTGTGGCTTGGATTTCCTCATAGCATGGCAGCCTCAGGGAAGTCATATTCTTTTTATAGTTTAGGACTCAAGTGTTCTACTGAAAAAGGCAGACATGGCATGACATTTTATGACCTACCCTTGGAAGTCAGACAGCATCATATTCTTTTGGTCAAAGAAATCACAAACCTGCCCAGATTCAAATGGGGGAGGATGCAGATCCCACCTCTTAATGGGAAGATGGTCAAAAAACATGTGGCTATTTTAAAGAACTGCCACAATTGGTAATGATAATTATCACTAGCTGTATGCCAAGCTTCATGCTAAGCTATTGTGCATTCGTTCTTTATGAATGAGGTATTACAATCAGCATTCTATAGAAAGTTTAGGTGACTTGCCCAAAGTCACACAGCTAGAAAGTGATGCATCCACCACAATTCTCCAGATCCATGGGATTTTATAACCCTTCACAAAAGCCTTAACTTCATTCTCAAATGTCACCCCCACTCAACCCCTTTACCTAGGCTGGCATTGGAGGAGCAGGCAATTGAGAGAAAAAACTCAGCCATGAATTCAAAGTATTTTCTTGCCCATGAAAGCAATTTTTATCAAAAAATGATTTTATTATTATTTTTCAGTCATGTCCAAATCCATGAGTTGAAAATACTATACCAAAGTGGTCTGAAACAGTGTCCCATTTGCAAAATTCCTTTAATTTTTGCCTAGAATTTGCTGTGCTGCCTGGTCTTCCAGGCCCGTCTCTAGATGGATAAATACCCTGAAGGGATATTAGACACTCTCCCTTTATTTTCTGGATCAGGTGAGGCCTGGGTGAAAAAATGCAGTGGTAGGAGAGAAAATGGGGTTCAGTCCCCTTCTTCCTATGTCTATGTTTGTGTAGGGCTGGCTGAGTTTGTCCAAATGCCACATGAATTATTATGACAGGGACTATCTGACAAACAGCCAGGCCTTAGTGGGAAGAAGTCCCATCCAGGGAGGATGATAGTGATGTAGAGACCTTCTCTAATGTGTGTCTGAGAGTCAGGGCAACAGCTCTGGGAGACAGGGGTGACTTTCAGTTTAACCACCCTGCCTTCTACCACTACCCTCCTTCCAGGAGTACCCAGGCTGTGTGCCAGGCATTTAACATGGAAAGGTAAGGAGTGTGCATCCTTGCCACACTCCTGGAGGTTGAAGAAGACACTTTGATATCATGAAGGTCACAAGGTCTCCACAGGACCCAGCCAGGACCTCTCCACCCATACCACACCCTGCCATCCTCTGATCCTCCTTCTGTGTACCCGGCACACAGCCGCTGACCAATTAAGACTGAAAACATTGCACTGGGCTTGCCGTCCCTTTCACAATGTGCAGAATTGGTCTTCACACTAATTTCTGTTTCCCACCTTGGTTCCTATTGTCCTCCCTGTCTGAAATTCTCCCCTTGCTTTCTGACTGCTCCCCATCCTTCCCACTCCCAGGGGCACTTGGAGATGAACCTCAGTCCCCCTTTCCCTGAAGAAACTCACCTGTCCCTGTAGCCACCCTGCAGCGTGTGGGTGGGCAGGACCTCCCTCATTCCCTCTGTCTGCTGATGAAGCAGTAACTGTGAGGAGCATATGTGCAGGGGAGGTTATGTTTCATACATTGGGATTCAGATGGACCCTGAAAAATTTAAAACAAAACAAAACACAACTTTCTTCATTTTTTAGAAAGATATTTCGTTTTGCCCTTGAGTGTCCATTTCCATGAATGGCATTAAAAAATTAGCATTTCCCAATTAGAAGTAATTATCTCTTTAGTAAATCATCAGCCAGTTCAGAAATCTAACTCCTAGTCAGGGCCACGTCTCCTTGCCTAAGGTGTCTCTGCCTCATTTCCAAGGAGATTCTGCTGTGGTAGGGAGCTGGGGAACCCACGTGCCTGCCACGTTCTTGCCCTTGGCATTGTCTACATTCTGATCTCAGGCTCCTTCCTCTTGGTTTTCTGGCTTCTTGGCATTTCCCACTGAGGTGTATGGGAATGTCCATATTTCTTATACGTCCCCAGAGAACCCAGGAAACTGAGAGCATCCTCACAAGCTGTGCTCCTAGATGCCCTTGTGTGACTACAGTCCCCATCCCAGGGAAGGAGGGCCTCCACCCTGATGTGGTTAGATTCTCCAAACCCATCCCAATGATTCTATCTCTCCTGAATTACGTCCCAGCTGCAGAGTGCTCCCTGGGGTTGACCAGACCCTACCATCCCTGACTGCTCAGCAATGAACACACTTATTCACCCCCTTCCCACCTAAGAGGAAGTCCCTTATATCACATCTTCCTCTGCCCTTATGCTATTGAGTTCAGTACTGGTGGTGTCATCCACCTTGCCATACTCCAGGGCCATCATTCTGTGGCTTTGACTTAATGGCAAAGGGTGCAGCATAATGAGGGAGAAAAAGAGAGAGAAAGAGAAAGAGGAAATGTACTTTTTCAGACAGTAACACACACATATACACACATTTCCCTTGTTACACTGGGCTCCTTGGGAACAGGTGCCATGTCTGACTCATTTCTGCAGCCCCAGATCCTCAAGTGGGGCTTTGGCACAGAGGAAGTGCTCAAGGAATGTTTCAGCAGTGGAATCTCAATTCCTGAGATATCACCCTGACTTCTAGAGACCTCAGTTCTCAGCATGGGATGCTTTGTACTGACACCTGTTTCCAGATCCCACTGAGCAAAAATGGTAGGGTTACACTAATGAGAACAGGTACTGGATTTTGAGCACCTATTGTATACAGTAGAAACTCCATAGCTGAACATTTCCCTATATTGACCATCTCCTTGAGTTGACCTAATTTTCATAGACTGGACATGCACCACCTGTAGGTATCAGTACAGGGTCTATAGTTCCTTATGTTGACTACTTCCGTATACTGACTGGATTGTTACAATGTCCTGGGTGGTCAACTTACAGAAGTTGTACTGTATATCAGACACAGTACTAGGAAATGTAGTACTGTGCAATTAGTAAAGATTATCTATTAGTTCATGTAGCCCCATGGGACAGAATTGACAATTTTCCTTTTACAGATATTCAAAGAGGTTAAACTGACATTCAAAGAGGTTAAGCCTATTGTCTAAATGTACACTGCTGGGAAATGAAAGGGCAAGGATTTGATCTCAGGGACCCAAGATCCAAAGCCAAGGGCCTTTTCACCCTAGTAAAAGGGTGAAAAGTAGAAGTAAAAGTCTTTACAGTAGAAGTAAAATGTCTGCGTGGGAATCCTCCCTCAAAATTGAGATCCCTGGTTCAAGATAGTCTTGGAACTCAGTTTTTGCAAATCCTCATCTCCAGGAGGCCAGGCCTTGGAACTGCAGGTTAGAGTCTGGAATTCACTGGTGCCAAATCTCTGTTATATGGGACACACCATATGGAGCCTAGAATTCATCACAGCCTTTGGCAGGCAGCCTAGCCTGGAAATAACCCCAGAAGGCTATGTTTTGATCAGGAAACTTGCAGCTGTTTTTCAAAGTCATCATTGGAATTTTTAATTTTATTTTATTTTTAGTAAACCTATACGAAAACCCTTGTTTTTCATCCAATGTTCTCATTTCCTTGGTGTTCTGGGCTATCACATGAGTCCATGGCACGTGTTTGGAGAGTTTGGGGGAAGTTTGGAGAAGTTAGAACACCTCATTGAGCCAAGCAAGAAACAGGGCCTCAGGAAGAAAAAAAAAAAAAAAGAAAAGAAAATTCCCAAGCAACTTAAGTAAAAATCCTAAGTAAAGTTAAGCACATAAACAGCTGTGGCCTTGTCACCAAATCTCAAGGTTGCCGAGGGGAAGAGGAATGAGTGCAAAGGAGGTCTGAGCCTTCCACAAAATGAGCAAAGCTTTTTCTCCCAAAGGTGAAGCATCTGGAAGACCAAGAGACATCCTTGGGATGGAGAATTTGCCTGGGCAGGCCACGATCCTTGATGGGATCTGTAGGACTCCTTGAGCTCTCAAGTTTTGATTTTCCAAGTGATTCACCAGATCCCTCTTATGCAGGGGCCAAATTCTTGAAAGCAAAGCCACATTTGTGTTCTTCAAAGTAAAGCCACATTTTTAGGCTTTGGCTGCAAGGAGCTTGGAATACAGCCACCCTAGAACTTGAGAGAACAGCAATTCCATTTCTGAGGTTTGAGGGATCCTAGAATTTCCCAGCCTGGGAGGGAATGGGCTTCAATGTGATTTAATCTCCTGTCCCTTCACCAGCTTTGCTCCCCCACACAGAACTTGGTTCTTGAAGAGCACACGTAGCTCCCAGTATGGTCTTATTTGAATGAACAATGATGTCAATCAATAAGGCAGATGTTTGCTTACCGGGATAAAACATCACGATCCCATAAACACCCCAATGGAAATGATGTTATGTCTTTTTCTTTTCACGCCTCCTGCCCCATATCCCCCATCACCAAGGATAACAATTGTTCTGTGGTCATATCTGTATAACTGATTGACAGAAGGAAAAGGAGAGGGAAAAAAAAGCCACACGTAAAATTTAGTTTTGTTATTTTCTTTTGCCTACACTATACCACACAGATTGTGCGGTTGACTTATTTTTAACTGGGTGTTTGTGTGAATGAACCAAGCCGGTCAGTTGCTTGGGCAATATCGAGATCAGAAGCAAGATGATTAAAGGCACCAAAAGCAACCACTAATTTGACCAAAGAAACCTCATAATAGCTAGATCAAGACACGGCAGTTTGGGCTGTGTATGGACGTGGCCTGCCTTAAAGGGTAGTGACCAGCCAGTGTTAGAACACACCACGAGAATGAACCAAGTATGGCTGATACTTTTGGCCAACAAAATAGCTAAACCCTGGCCATTTAATCTGCTATTTTAGCTTTGTTAGTCTGGTTTTCAACAAAGCTAAAACAAAATGGTGTGTGTGTGTGTGTGTGTGTGTGTTTGTACAGGGGTTCTGGGAGTATATGAGAGGTAAATGATTGGAAGTCTAATTTTTTTATTCAAAATATTATTGGGGGGGCAGTGCCTGTGGCTCAAAGGAATAGGGTGCCGGCCCCATATGCCAGAGGTGGTGGGTTCAAACCCAACCCTGGCCAAAAACTGCAGAAAAAAAAATATATTATGGAGGTACAAATGTATTTGATCATCTGGGTCACTTTTGTAGTGCTTGAGTCAGGGCTATAGTGTTCCTTGTACCTATTGTGTAAGTTTTTCCAAACCCTCTCCCCCTGCTTGATTTCTACTGAGTTTTGGAAGTACAGTTTTACTGTTAACTTTACTGATAAATCTTATCAACTTCACAGAAATCCAATTGCTCGTTAGTCAATAGATTACAAGGTGGTCAGCCCAATAGTGGTATGATTATTATTTTTTAAAATCTTCATTTCTTTGAAGTTGGCAAATGTATTTCACTTCTCTCTTTCTAACCCCCAAGGAGATATGGGTTCAACACATCAAGGGTTGATTGTCTCCCTGCAAAAGATACATAGAATTGACTAACGTCCTTATCCTTGGTACCTCAAAAAGTGTTCTTATTTGGAAAAAGAGCCATTGGAGATGTAATTAGTTAAGATGACGTCATACTGGAGTAGGGTGTGTGCTTCGTCCAAGATGACTGGTGTCTTTATAAGAAAAGGAGAGGAGAACGGGGGACAGAGAGAGCAGAGGAAATGCTGGATGATGACAGAGGAAGAAATGGGAGTGATGACACAGCTGCACACCAAGCCACAGCTTGCTGGTCGCCACCAGAAGTTCAGGGAAAGGCAGAGCACAGTCTCTTCTGCAGGTTTCAGAGGTTCCAAAGTGCTGTGACACCTTGATTTTGGACCTTTAGACAATACATTTCTTTTGTTTTAAAGTCACCTAGTTTGTGATTCTTTGTTATGGCAGTCCTAGGAAACTAATACGGCATCTTATTAAAATGAGGGGGAAAAGTCAACAGATTAAACATTCAAAATTATAAAATTATAAAATATTAGAGCTGAAAGAGGCTTCAAAATTCATCTTAGCCAGATTTTTGTTTTTGACATAAATTCTATACCACTTTAATTCCTCATAATAACACCAAGACATAGTTTCGATAGACTTTTCAAACAAATTTGGAAAATATTTCATATTACCATTTTAGAAAACAAAAAAATGACACCAGCACATTGAAGGCACTGACAAGTCTTGCAGCCAGCAAAAGCTCTTTTACTCTGAAGAAGGCATAGTTTTCCAATTAGTTTCGATGAAGGAGTACTTTTAGACAAAATGCCTATTTCCCATGAAACCAGTCTTTCATGGATAATATTTTAGATTAACATCCCAAACTTTCCACTATATACATAGAGGACCTAAGAACTAGGGAGATAAAGAAACTTGTTCAAAGTCATGTAGTGTCATACCCTGAATCCTTACTGTAGTCTAGCAAAGACCATAGTCATATACTGTGGACTTCCTGGCTGAATAGGGAATGCCTTTCTCAAACAGCCAACTCTATTCTTAAGAGATTTTATGATTTTCGAAGAGTCATACCTCCTCTGGTGCTTCAGTTTCTTCACTTGACAAGTCAAGGGCCCCTCATAGCTCTTAGTTGTAGGATAGAATAAAAGAAAGAAAGAAAGTCAAGGGCCTGGATTAGTTCAGTGTTAGGACCTGAATGTTTTAATCCCCCAAAGCTGGTATGTGTAAAGCCTAACCACCAACGTGATGATATTTGGAGGTGGAGGGTCTCTAGGGGGTAATTAGGTTTACATGAGCTCATAGGGATGAGGCCTCTGTGTTGAGATTAGTGTCCTTAGAAGAAAAAGAGGCCAGAACTCACTCTCTCCACCACATGAAGATCCATACACGGAGAAATCAGTCACCTGCAAGCTGAAAGAAGTCCCTCACCAGAAACCAACCAAGCTAGAACTGTGATCTTGGACATCCAGATCACATTGAGACATAAATTTCTGTCATTTAAGCCATCTATTTTATGGTGTTTTGTTGTGGTAGCCCAAGTTTAGACAGTCATTTCTAAGATCCCTTCTAGTATGAAGATTATATGACTATTGATCTTGCCCGTGTGAGCCTAAAAGATATAATTTATTCTTGGATGGAAATCTCTGCATAAAAGGCCAAATTATTATTTTGGACAATGATGTATTACACTTCCCCTGTCCATTTCTCATCTTGGCCCTGTCAGCGAATTCAGTGCTGATGCATTAATGTGCGTGAAAGTGCTTTGTAAACAGTCATGTCTTATCCAAGTAAAAGGACTTATTTTTATGCTATTTTAGGTTGAGAGCATTGCAGCCAACCTGAAGGTGAAGTATACCCAGGATCGTGTGTTGGCAATGGGGTCGAGGGTATGCAATACTTGTGTAAGTGCCTGGTGAGTGTAGTGAACATGTATATGTGGCCGTGTGTATTTCAGCTTCGGTTTCATTGAAATATTAAAAAACAGCAGGTGAGCAATATGTTTATAAGCATGAGCTCTTGGTGTAGATGCTCAAAGCCATAACCACATCATGATACTCTGTGCATATCCTCTCTAACCTTGTTTCTTGTTTGGAAGACAGGTATAATAGTAGTTGTTCCTTCATAGGGTTGAGGGAAAGCCTAATGATGTCATGTATGTGAAGCACACAACCACATGGGATAGCTGTGTGATGCATATCTCTTCTACATGCATTTTGTGTATGAAATGTCACATACCTTGGTTGTCTCTCTTATATTTTGCAAATTGCTTCATTACTTGCGATTTGGTTTGTGTTCTATGAGGGAAGTAATCAGAAACAAGAAATAGAAGATGACATTTTGGAAGCCTAGCATTGAGTACCTGGGCTTTGGAAGGTGTTGTCTTTCCCATCCTTCCAAAGCCTGCATTCCCTCTTCAACATCATAATCATCATACTTTTGCAACCGACATTTAGGGCCTGAAAGCACTACTTACAATGACCCGGATTGTGAATATCAGCCAATGACCCCAAAGAGTGCCCTTGCCTTAAGGAGGATTAAACTTTCCCCTCTGGTAGGGGGAAATGAAGAATGTGAAGAAGCAATTGTATTTCAGGCTCCTCTCTCTAGCCTCTCTGGCTCTGGCTCTGTCCTTGGCACTGTTCTGGGGAGTTTGTTAGAGAAGGGAAACATTGGAGTCCATTATTTTAAAAGCAGCAGAAAATAGACTTTGGAAAAAAAAAATTGTGTATTGTCCACAGTAACTTAATGGGCCATTTTGATCTCTGCCTCCTGCCTGGCTGAGGGTGTCAGAAGCCATGCTCTCAGCTTGCAAAAAAAAAGTCATAATGAAGTGTTCGAGTAATGGAGAGTTAATGGAACTGGGAGCCTGACTTATAACAAAAGGGCCTTAAAAGAGAGGTGGGGTATAATTTATTAACAGCAATATACAGAGTGGGGAGCCTGCAACATTTATGAGAAAAGAAAATGGGACCTTTCACAAGATCTATAGTTTCTGATCTTCATAGCACACAGAGTCAATTGCTGGAAAAACCCAGGCACTTCCCCTTTCTCTGTTGGCACCTCAGGCCCTCTTCCATAAGGAAGAGTAGAGTGTTTCTGCTGACCAATTATCGCAAATGAAAGCCACCCACTTTACTTCTCTCTTGGATGGAGAACTTTCTAGATGAGAAGGATGTTGATGTCCTTCTCATGGCTGGAACATAAGTCTAGTGACTTCATGTGGAATCTCTTGTGGAATCTCTCTCATAATGTGGTACGTTATCCAAGGGTCTGTTAGAGGTAAGATGCAGAAACCCAATTTCCCATAGCCTAAGACTGAGGGCTTATTTTGGATTTCCCCTGAGGCAGAACCTGAGACCAGGAAATTAGTACAAATAGTTTATTTTGGAGATGATCCCAGGAAGCCATGATAAGACAGTCAAAAATATAAGACAGGGAAGAGAAGGAATCAAATAAAGAACATTCCTTATCAAGTTATTTATAATGAGGGAAACTGGAGGTTATCCCCCTGGGGAACTCTTAGCTTAGAACATCTTAGTGAGTTATCTCAGTTGAAGAACAAGGGAGCTGCGGAAGTTACCCATTCAAGGTTGAGAGCTGTTGCTGAGTTTTAATGCCCTGATACACCTGGCTTTTTCTGCATGTTGCCAATGATACTTCTATATCCAGGAGCTGGAGAAGGGACCCTAAGGCAAAGTCACAGATATTTTCCCTAAAGAACTTTCAGCATGGAAAGGTGACTGCCAAGGAGATATCAACCACAGCACCTGCCAAAGAGGGGTAGTAGATATTAACTGACTCAACTGATTGAAAAGTTCAAGTTTGCATTAGCTTCAGGCATAGCTGGATCCAGGCACTAAATAAGTATTAACAGTACTTGGTCTGTAGCTCTTTATCATTAGGTCTTCTTTCTTTAATATCACCTTTATTTTTAGGCAGGGCTGTCCTTGTGTTGCTGTGTTGACCGCCAGTAGCTCCTAGCTTAAATTCCATTCAGTAACTTCAGTCAAAAAACATTTCTCCCTCTAAAACAATTTCAGCAGAAGTCCTGAAATGTGTTGCTAGTTTACCTTGGTTAATTAATTGTGAGGTATTTAACAGTAAATTTCATCTGTTTGTTCCCCACAAGGCTTTAGCTGCACAAGGATGCTTTAGAACTGTATCTGATCGTAGGTGACACCCATTCTGCCTCTTTCAAGGATTTCTCCTAATTTCATGGCAAATCTGTTGCAAGAATTATTTCAAGTGTTATCCTTTAACTCATTTGGTTTTTCCATCTGTATGTGAACATCCCGAATAACTCCTTCCTTTCCTTGCTTAGCTTCCTCTTCTGAGTAGATGCCCTCCAAGTTAACCTCTATGTACCAACTCGGATGTGGCCTCTAAGATAAAGCCACTACATCAGAACAGTTAGAACTGTTTTTCATAAAAAGAGACAGAAATTCAAATTAAAATTCTGGTTATATACATATACATTTACCTACACGTTTATACCTATGTATACACTTACCTACAATGTATTCACATAACTTAACTCAAGGGCTAGCTCTGTTTTCTATCTCAGCTTGACCCCTCACACAGGGTCATCCATGCATACATTTTATCTTCTTTTGAAATATCCCAGCTCTACAATATCTTCAGCTCTACAATCTCTCACTTTAAATTAGAGAGAAGAAATTTGTTTTGCCAGAAGTGCACACAATAGTGCCAGAATTCAATCTCACCTGCTCTGATTGGTCTGATGTAAGTCACATGATTATGCCTGAACCAATCACTGGTCTTGGGAGAATTTAATGTTTTGATTAGCCAATCTTGGACCACATGCCATCTCTGGCCTCCAAGGTTTAGTTATATTCACCAGCAGCAAGTAGATAAAAAATACGAGCCATTGCTAGAAAGAGGAAGACCAATATCTTCCCCACTTCTCCTCTGTAGAATTAATTATCTCTTCATTTACTTTTTTCCTGCACATAATCCCCAGTACATCAGTGTCTAGTGCACATTCACACCACTAAATGCATTGTCTCTGGTCAGCTGTCTTCTCTTGTAAGGCTTACCGTGTTACAGCACAGGCTTCTCCTCATTCTTTCCACCTTTGACTTTCATGTTAGGCTGTGATTTCCTTGACAATACATCCTTTCCTTTGTAATATCTCAAGCATATTTCATAGAGCCTGGCATATATTGGGCACAGAAGAAATCTTTGAGAGACAAAGGGGGAGAGAACCAAAGGAAAGAATAAAGAATTCTGAATTTGAAGGCCTGTACTCCCTTCCACGTCAGAAATTTGAACCTGGATGTTATACTGGTAACATGCAATATGTTCACATTGCACTTTTAACTCAATCTGTTTCACCTTGAACTTAGTATTTTATTTTCTAAACCACACTCAGAACACTACATTCCCTCCTTGCTCTCTTTGATCTCGTGATATATTTGTGTCTTGACAATCAGAAGTTTAATCTAGTGGTTCTAGACCTTGTGTTTCAGAGGTCCATGAACTCTATAAAACCACATACCACATACTTTTTTTTTTTTTTTTTTTAATGTATGTGCTCCTATGACATGACTTGAGGAACTGGATCAATAGATTTCATGAAACTGACCTAAGGTCTCAAAATGCCAAACTTTTTAGGACCAATTACTGAGGTTCTAAAATGAAAATCATTTCAATTTCAAGGAATACAACAGTAGATAGGATACAATATAGGCATCTTGTCTTTTCCAGCAGATAAGCAAAGGAGGAGCTAAATTTCAGAATACAATCTTGTTTTCTTGTTACCTATTTGTTTATCATAGACCTTAGTCAAATTTATTAGAGAAAGGGAGTAAAGATTTACTGTCCTCTTATCTTACTCACCTCAAGTTCAAGTCTGTGTTATTAGACATTTTATCTACTTAATAATTTCCAGTGATTAAAAATTTTTCCTCCTAAGTTGTTCAACTCACTACAAAATTCCAAATTTAGAGTATTTATCCAAGTAAGAGTTCCCTTGGCTTCTGAATGACCCTGGTTATTAACTTTCTGAGATATAATTTTTTGCTGTATACATTAGGACAAGTATTTAGCTGCAAGTAAAAAGGAATTTAAACATTGCTTACATACATATTCTCCTTACATAAAAAATATTTAAAGAGTTTATGGTTGTTTATACTTGGTGTTACCATCATAGGTAAGGCTCTGCTAATCTTTCTTTAGCGTATGGGTTAGCTTTTATTCCCAATGCTTGTTGCCTCGTTGTGCAAAATGGATGCTGAAGCACCAAACATGTATCTAAACAAGATGGATGAGAAAGGTTTATGACAGCTGTGCTTGTCTTTTATTGTCAGGACAGCAAATGTATTTTCAGAGACTATCTCCCTCAGCAAACTCTAATTGCAGATAAAGGCTAAATTCTGAGATTCTGAGCAGGCATGAATTTTAGGGAGGATTACTCAAGTCAGTGCACTCAACTTTACTTTTTTTCTTCTAAAGTCTGTCTCTCTCTCTATGAGGACAAAGAACATTTCCTGTTCCCTTTGGTGATTTGTCCTTTGACAAAACTAGGTGCTTGTTAGATTGCCATTGAATAAATAAATTCCTACTGGGAACAAAATTAGGTTCCTGTTAGCAGGAGAAAAAAGTAAAATGGATAACTGAATATGTAATTATCAGTGTCCGTCAGTATTTTTCCAGTTCTCAGATTCCTTTATGAATCCTATCTTGCTTACTGTCTCGTGTATCTATTATGAGTTGAATTGTGTCCCTGAAAAATTTCTGTGTCAGAGTCCTGATCTCCCAGTAACTCAAAGTGTGACCTTATTTGGTAATCTAGTTAAAAGGAGGTCATCAGGGAGTGTCCTAATTCACTATATCTGGTTTCCTTATAAAAAGGAGACATTTGGAGACAGGTGCAAGCACAGGGAATTATTGTAGGAAGATGAAGGCAGAGATCAGGATGATGCTTCTACAAGCCACGGAACACTGAAGATTGTCAACAAAGCATTTGAAGCAAAGTGAGTGGCATGAAAAAGACCTTCCTTTGCAGCCCTCAAGAGGAGCCAACTCTACAGAACCCTTGACCTCCAACTTCTAGACTATACAACTCTGAGATGACATATTTCTGTTGTTTAAGTTTCCTAGTTTGTGACCATTTATTATGGCAGCCCAGCAAATGGATACAGTATCTCTACAAAATGCATTCACCTTTTAGACAGGCATGGGGAATTGCTTACTCTTTCTGAACTAAAGATACCAAATAGTGGCTCAGAGATGGGAGAGAGGATGGACCAATGTCCCCAAGCCTCTTCTCGACTCATCATGAGAGCATGGCATAGGGTTTTTTTTCCTGTGTTTATGGTCAGGGGCCCTTATCTTAGGTTCCTCACTCCCAGAGAAAGTGAGGCCCAGGAGTTCATGCGTTTGTTGTTGCTTGTCTTACTTAAATACATAATAATTATTTACTTATTTATTTATTATTTAAATTAAATTAAATGTATATATTTCATACCTATAAAATGCAAAATGTTACTGTGATTTTTTTTTTTTTTGAGACAGTCTCAAACTGTCACCCATGGTGTCATAGCTCACAGCAACCTTGAACTCTGGGGCTTAAGTGATTCTCTTGCCTCAGCCTCCCAAGTAGCTGGGACTACAGGCGCCCGCCAAAATGCCTGGCTATTTTTTTGTTGTTGTTGCAGTTGTCATTGTTGTTTAGCAGACCCAGGCTGGGTTCAAACCAGCTGGGTTCAGTGCATGTGGCCAGCACCCTACCCACTGAGCTACAGACATCACCCTGTTACTATGATCTAATGCAGTCTTAAGGTTTCCTCATCACTGCATATCAATTATGAAAATAGGCTATTCTTGTCTAGTAGTGTTTCAAGATGTAGGAAGATTGTTGGCTCCAGAAAAATGGCTGAAAATCAGTCTTCCAATGGACTTCTGAAAGCTTGGGTTAGGGGAAGTGGATCAGGATCTCCACCGTCTCTTCACCCACAAGGGCATTCTCCCTGCTGTTTCTACCTCCTACCCCTGCTAAGGTCTATCCAGTATTTGACGGAGTAAAGACTAAGTGTCAACACTGGGCTCATATTTAAGCTTTACTATAATGAGACATGTGACAAGTGATGTTCCTTCTGAGCCTCAGTTTCCTTGTCTGTAAAATGGAAATAACTGTGGCAAATGCCTCACAATGTTGTGAAAACACAATGAGATTATATTTATGTCTGTATTTATATGCAGTAGAACCTCCATAGTTGACCACCTCCTTAAGTTGACCTACTTTTCTTTTCTTCTTTCATTTTTTCTTTTTAGACAGAGTCTCACTCTGTCACCCTGGGTAGACTGCCATGACTCACAGCAACCTCAAACACCTGGGTTCACATGACCCTCCTGCCTCTCCTTCCCAAATACCTGGGACTACAGGCACCTACCATGACATCCAGAGATGGGGTCTTGACCTTGCTCAGGCTGGTCTTAAACACCTGAGCTCAAGCAATCCACTCACCTTGGCCTCCCAGAGTGTTAGGATTATAGGTGTGAGGCACTGTGGCCAGCCAGTTGACCTAATTTTCATAGACCAGAGATGTACCATTTGTACATATCAGTAGGCCTAGTTCCTTATGTTGATCACTTTAGTGTGTTGACCAGTTTGCGACAGTTCCTTCAGGGGTCAACTTACAGAGGTCCTATTGGGTGTTTGATGGATTTTTACATTGCTATTTTCTTAATGGCATTATCCCCACAAACTTGAATGAACATGTTCCTAATTCCACTTCTACTTTTGCCAAGTTTAACAAGAAATTTAATGTTTGTTCATTGCTCTGATTCATGCTCTGAAATTCTTGTGATGGTACACAAAAATACACAACAATCCTGAACACCACTCAGCAAGACACCACCACATGTGGATACGAGCAGAGCTATGAGATGGTGGTATACCAAGGTTGTGAATCCTCACTAGTTTGTACAGCACTAACATAAGGGGCAAGTCTGTGGGCTAAATTGTTGGTGGCAAGTCTGTGACCTTAATTGTCAGACCTCACAAATACATAGACATACATATATTATATATGTATATACACAGAGAGAGGGAGAGAATATGCTTGGCTTATAGTGGACACTTGCTCACTCACAGCTACTTTGTATTTGTCATTGCTGTTTTTATTGTGATTCTTGGTAACATTGAAAGATAGCTTGGGTGGGGGAAAAACTAATAACTGTTGATCTTATTCCATCAAAATGTCTGCTCTTCAGAGACTGGGAAAATAAGAGTGGATAATTCAAATAACTACTGTTTACTGCCTGCTTTGTGTCAAGCATACTTTATATGTCTTATCCCAGTCCTTCTAGGAACGGCCCTCTGGGGTGGCCATTATCAGCCTTATTAAGGAAACAGAGGGTCAGAGAAGTTGAAAGCCTTGCCTGGGTCCAACAGTTGATGCGAGGTGGCAAATCTAGGATTTGAGCCTTGTCCACATAACACCAAAGGCCATGTTTTTTCCATGACACGACACCCGGAACCCCTGTTCTCTCTCCACCTTAGTCTTTATCATTTCTGGGGATGAAAGGTCAAGGGTCCTGGTGGCCTAATCCGTCCTTGGTCTGTTTTCCCATGAGGGCTTTTGATCCCCTTGGGTGTTCACCCAGTCTCGGCTTCAATTGCTGGGAGGTCAGCATCCCCCACTACCTATGGCCTCCAGAGGCTAGGAGCTGTGTGGGCTGAGCCTGTAAAGCAGTTTGATGATGTGTTAAGTGTCACTGCTTAATGAGCTGCAGGACCAAACACTCAAGGTAGGGGCCAGAGAGGCCAATGCAGCCCCCAGACACATGCTCCTGCCCAAGTTCAATCGTAAACGTCACAACCAAGGGTAGGTCTGGAGCCCACAGGCTCTGAGAACCCCGACTTCCGTTGTTCTATCAGCCTTGGACTAATCTACTCTCCACTCAACAGCTTGCACTGACTTCCTTCCCCACCCTCCCACTCCCCCAACCCATCCTCAGGGCTGTCACCATGGGAGGTCTTCTCTTACAACAGGACAAAGCAATTAAGGCCAGACGGGGTGAATTAAACCAGAAAGAATGAGTTTCCTCCAGCACCAGAGAAATATCTAGGGCCTTGCTTTCCAGGAGAAGCCGGCAGGGAGGATGGACAATAGTTGAATGGTGAGGATGAAGACTGATGGTATCTTACCGGGGAGCAGGAGGAGAAAAGAGATGTGCATATGCAAGAAGCGCCCAGCTTTCTGGACAGCCTCTCGGTAAGATTGAACTGTAAAGAGCAAATAAAGGGAGAATGTCACAACCGTCTACACATCAACCTGCATGTTTGGAGAGATAGTAAGCAGTGAGGAGCAAGGCTTTGGAATGAGATAGACCTGGCTGGTTTCATCATTCCCCGGTTAATTCATTCATTATCCCTTGGGTAAGGGACCCAACTCCCCTGGACCTCAGTTTCCTCATCTATAAAATGGGAATTTAAAGCATTCATCTTGTCAGGGCTTTGGAGGAAAATTAAATGATATAATTTATATAAAACAAACATTGCTTTGCACACAGTGAATGTGCAAGAAAATTAATACATAATATATGGGTACTCCATGAGGGTCTGTGGGATGAACAGCTACAGCTTGCATTTATTAGGCATTTCACTCATATTAATGCTCACAAATATTTAAGGAAGTCTTTATTACTGACTTCATTTCTTGAGAAATGAGAAACTGAGATATCTAGAGGTTCAGTTACCTTCCAAAGTCACACAGCTATTAAATAGCATGAGTGAGATTTGAACTCAGGGTGTTTAGCTCTAGAAACAATGCACCTAATGAAAAAACTACACTGCTTTCTGGTAGTGCAGGGAAAGGACAAGAAAGTAATTATGGCTTATGTGTTTAAGAACTGGAGATTGGGTCAGAGTGTCCTTGGAACTCTCTTAAGAAAGAATTCTATGCAGTGACATTGGAGCACACAAACACACCCTTGTGTGTATGAGCTGTGGCCTCCGCTGACCTCCAGCTGCTCCCCTCTGCACGCCCTGCGGCAGGGTCTGTTTCCTGGGAAGGGGTGGATGGAGTTGTTGTGTGGATGCCTAAAGCAAAGTCTGCTGACCCCTGCAACCCCAGCTCCATCCCACATTGCTCCCCCCTTGCACTTTCCCCCTTCCTTCCCTCCCTCCAGGGCCCGGTGCAAACATGGCATCCAATTTGTTACCTACACAGGAAGGTCAGGGCCTTTCTGACTTCTGCACTTTTCTCAGTGTGGGTCGCTTGGCTGAAGCTTGCTTGTTTTCTTCTCTGTTCTTTGAAAGAGTGAATGGGAAATGGAGAGGGACCTGGAACCAGACAGTCACCTCTGACTATAAGAAATTCACTGGGGAGGTGGCTTTTCTGGAGTTCTCACAAGGTCTCAAAATTGTCTAGATGAAGATAAGGGGGGGAACATTTTGATGGAGAACTTGGGGTCCAACATAGACTACAGGACAGACAAATTTCCCCTTCTAAATCAATTAAGCATCACAGATAAAAACTGTGTGGTGTTCGGGGGAGGCTGCCTCCACATGTGTGTACTCAAATAGGCATTTTTATAACCAGAGTATTCATAGATGTCTTCAGAATTTCAAATGGATTTTAATGGCTGTAGGGTTATGATTCACTGGCCTAAGATCAGGGAAAAATTGATGGAAGAGGTTCTGAATTGCCTTGGGGCACCAAAGGAAAATGCCTTGGACTCAAAGAGTCCAACTATCATTCTATTTGATCCAGGAGTCCAATAGAGTGCAAATGTCTATAATGATTGAAGTTCAATATAATGTCCAGGAGTGCAAATGTCTATAATGATTGAAGTTCAATATAAATAAGCAGCTCCAGCCAAGTATGTTTGGGAGACAATATGGAGTGAGACTGTAGCAAATTAGATGTGAAGGGTCAATATGTGTACCAGAAGAGGAGTCATAGTTATCTGCACCTATGTTGCCATATTGGAAGGTTGACCCAACTTGGCTAAATCTTCTGGGTTTCTTGAGCAAAGTCAAAATTCCAGATTTTAATCTGAAATATTCCAAATTTTAACAGAATACTGGGCAAACCAAGCAAAACAAAAGTGCAGGCCAGATCCAGCCTGTGGGCCTGTAGCTGTGGACATCTGAAAGTTTTTGTCCCTCATTTTCCAAGTAGAGAAATTTTACACCAGGAAGGGACAGTGGTTTCTTAAGGTCACACAAAAAAGTATAAAACACAATCAGGACTTGAAGTTCAGGTCTTCTAAGTCATAGCCCTTCCTCCCCCTGCCCTAGTAGCCTGCTTAGGTGATACTCCCTACCTCTCTTCTCTATTATTTCATCTTCTCCAAGGAAGACCGACAGTTACTTAGGATAAATAGTGGATATAGCTACATCCAACTTACCCATCGTGGGGATTTATGGGAGAATTATTGCTGTGAATCCCTCAATAATTCTTCTCTCATTTAGAGCAAAATCTTCTTTTCACATCCCTTGATTCTGGGTTTGGTCACATAACTTATTTGCTTGACCCTTAGCAGATGTGATACAAGCCATGCCTTGAAAAATGCTAATTTCTTCTTGCTTTGTTCACTTGTAGATTCCTGTCATCATCCCATGAACTAACATGGACTAGCCTGCTGGAAAAATATGACAAACTCATGGAGAAAGCCTGGTTGCCCCAACTGAGGCCATTCTAGATCATCTAGTTCCAGGATGAATCACCCTCTACCAGCTGACCCCAAAGTAAGCCCAGCCTAAATCATCTGAACTCAGCCAAGATAAACATAACCATCTAGCCTTAGCATAGACTCATGAGAAGAGAATACATGGGTTCCATTTCCAGGCACTAAGTTTTGGGCATTTACGTTACACAGCAATAGCTAACTGATAAAAGTAGAAAGTTGAGGTGAGGCTTATTCATTTTATGAATAAATGGTGGGGAATATTGACTCTACCCTTCTTCTTCCTCAATAATTGATTGGTGTCTCCTACCTTGACTCATTAAAAGTCAGATGATGAACACTCATTTCAACATAGTCAAGATTGTCTTCTGTGCCTCAGGCACTATACTAGTTGTTCTCCCATCCACTATCCTAGTACATGACCTTAAGAAATGTAATTAGTATAGCCATCCATGTAAGCAGGATTTTTATAAAGATCCCCAGAGTTATGAAGATTTGGTTTGGAAATCTAGACCCATCACTTCTTAGATCTGTGATCTTAAACACATGAAGAGCTTCTCTGACTACCTTCAGTTTCTTTACTTGAAAAATGAGGATGCTAATGCTAATCTTATCATGAGGAATAAATCTGGTAATGCATCTGATGAGAATTCATTCATTTGCAAGTAACAGAAAATATGACAGTGACTTATGCCATGAAGACATTTAATTATCTCACACAGCAAGGGAACTGGATGGAGGTTAACATCTGCTGGGATGGGTTTAAGGCAGGCAATATCTGGGTAGCATTCTCTCTGATTCTCTTGGACTTTACCTCCTGGCTGTAAAATGCCTACCTCAGCTTGAGAAATTGTATCTGTCTTCAAGGTACAGGAGGGAAGAAATGTCCAATTTTTCAGGAAAGTAAAGTCTTCCCTGGAAGCTTCTGCTCACATCTCATTGTCCATGAAGAGATTCATGTCACATCATGAAGACTCAGAATAACCTATGGTGGCATGAGAGGCTAATAAAAAAGTACTTGAAATTGCATCTTCTACAATTAGAGGTATAGGAAGGACAAGGGTGTTAGTCAAACAGTGCCATTGTCCACAGAGTGTCAAAGGGTACAATTAGAGGTATAGGAAGGACAAGAGTGTTAGTCAAACAGTGCCATTGTCCACAGAGTGTCAAAGGGGGCCTCTGGTAGAGTGAGGGCCCAGGGGCTGATCATTCTTCCTCATAATACACTTGTTCAACTTGAAACTTGCTAGTGGCTTTAAAGGAGAGGAAGAACATTTTTTTCTTCTGTGTCTTCAGGTATATTCAATGTTGGGGTATTTTCTCAGTTACACAAGAACTGGACTCTGGTATTTTCTGGGCTTACAATTTCTCTTCATGCCCATGTGAATGCTTCTTGCATTTTTTCCCCTGACCCCAACTTTGGAGGCTCTGCACCTCTCTTTCTCTAGCCTTGTGAGCTTAGAGAAGTTGCTGGTGATGCCACTCCCCCACTTCAGTCAAGCTCCTGACACTCCTTTACTGTATTATGTATGCAAATGTGGTTATGAGTCTCTTCGTAAACCTGGCAAAAGGCAAATACCCAGGCCAAACCACCAGGAGTTCTGGATCAGTGTGGTAAAATTAAAGGAGAGCCAAGAAATAATGCACACTTAGATCACGCCCAAGATAGTCTTTGGATAACGCCTGGAGAATCATTATCCTTGGACCTTCAAGCTAAAAGTATATGAGTGTAGAGCACCAGTGGCCACTTTATTATTGCATGAAGAAAGCCAGTGGGCAGGAAGAGAGACAAAGACAGGGTATACAGAGAGACAGAGTGCAGAAGAAGTAAAGGGAGAGAGAGCATGGGGGTGGCGGTCCCTAGACCCACTGGTCTCTGAAGCCTGCTTTAACCCTTACCTTTTTGCTATATACATCAGAGTATTCCTTACACATAAATCTTCAGTTTCTATCAGTTCCATTATATCCTTTTTTTGAAACTTCCTCTGCAACTCACTACAACACTCCTGGTATATATAGGATAGTAATGACACAATAAGGTCATAAAGATAACATAAGACTATCCTAAAGCCAGATCCTTGTCCTCTGACACCCAGCTCACTCTTTTGTCCTCTGTATCCTTGAGCTAACCAGTAGACATGTGGAAGTACTGGTATATGGGCAGGTATAACTGGTTTATTTGCTATGCAAATATTTCTGAAAAGATGATTCATAATATTCTATTAAGTAGATCGTATGTAATAATACCAAATGTATCAGACAGAGTGTGCTAGGCTATACTGTAATAACAATAAAGCTCTAAATCTCAGTTGCTTAACATAACAAAAGTTCATTTCTCTTTCATGCTACATGCCAAATGTATGTAGGCATGGGAATTTCTGTTCCATGCAGTCTCTCAGAGATTTAGGCTAATAGAGAGTTTATCTTGACCCTGTCCTTTTCTACTCACCACAGCAATGGGAGAATGAACATGGCAAATCATTTATTGTGCCTCTTAAAGTTTCGGTTCCAAAGTGACACATGTCCTTTTTGCTCATATTTAATTGGCCAAAACAAGTCACAAGGGTATGTCTGTCTTTAAAGGGGAAGAGAAATGCAGTTCTTCCAAATGCCTGTAAAGCAGAGGATTAGAAATATTTGATAAGTGGTACTACTGTCTACTGCACTAGAGGAATTCAGCAATTTAAGAGAGCCTTTGAATAAAAATATAAGCTAGAATACAGCCTAATGTTGGCCAAGCACTGTTCTGACATTATCTGAATGCTCACCTGCAAGATAGATATGACTATTCTCATCTCACAGAGGGTAAAACTAAAGGTTGGAAAGGTTATACAAATACCCAAGTATATCTGGCCAGTAAGTGATGGCTTCAACTTTGACTCTGGTGTGTGCTCTCTCTCTCTCCATATGTATGTGTGCATATATATTCTTTTCTCATGGTAGATTAAGAGAGCTCAAGAGCCACACACGTATGGTTCACAAGAATCATACATTTAAAAAACAGCAGGAGGACAAAGTAGTATTAAGTATTAAGAAAGACTTAAAGAGTTCACTGTCTAGCCATTAAAATATTTATTACCTGTCTTTGAGTGAACATTTTCATGTCAGGATTTCGTTAAAGCAGAAGAATCAGTAATACAACTAGTAAGCCAACATTAACACAATACATGATTTAGCTTTCTTCGGGATTAAATTAGGTGCTCAGAAACATGTCAACTTTCTTTAGTGAGAGCCTGGTATAATCTTGCTGTCAAAAATAGGCTTCTGTTTATCCCAACCCTCACTGAAAAATTTCTTTATGATTTTAAAAGACTTTGCTCTAGTTTTTATTATTGTTTAGCAAATATTCACTCCCTCTGTCTCCTATTATGGGCAGAGAATATTTTCCCCATACTGTCGAGTTTGGGCTTGGTTGTGTGACTTGTTTGGTCAGTATAATACTAGGAGATGTGATATAAGCAGAGTCCTTAAACGTGCTTGCATGCTTTTACTTGGCTCTTGAACTCTCTTAATCTACCATGAGGAAAGCATGACTCAGGAGTCACTACCTTTTTATCCAGGACTCCAGATGAAACACACATGCAGAAGACATGGAGTTATACACATAAGCTGAATGTACGTCAGCTAAAACACAGGTGACTGCAAACTCCTGAATGTAAGAACGAATTCTTATTGCTATTAGTCACTGGATCATAGGATGGTTTGTTACACAGCATTCCTATGGCAATAGCTGACTAATGCATCATTTATCTTGCACATTGGTAGGAGATGAAAGTTGACCACTAGAACATTTCATGGGTCATTTATTTAGACCAATTTAATCTGAAGAGGTGGAGTGGATCTCCAGAAACTTCAAGGAGCATAACAGACTCTTGGCATGGAGGGGAATAGGACTAGGAATTAGGAACACTTGAACTCTAATCTCAGCTCTGACTCATGCATTTATCCTTTCTGGCCTTTTGTTTTATTTCATGTAAAGGGGCTGACTTAGATCAGAATGGCAAATAGATATAAACGGTCCACTGAGATTTATTAGTGATGGTTGTCCAAGCATTCACAAATTTGAAGAATGGATCTAGGCAAGAGATGAAAGTTTTATAATTGATTATTGATGTCTTCCATGGGCATAAGGCTTTTTTGTGGTGGGGGGATCCATTTCTTTCTCACTCTATACATCTGGGACTGTAGGAGTCTAAGAAATCAGCCAGTTGTACTTGTGCCCTGACAAAGATTGAGTCAGAGAGAAATTGGATCTCCTGTGAAAGAACAAGAGGGGCTGGAGTTCACAGATTATATGAAGTTAGGGTGACCATTTTGTAAAATTCCTTACATTTCCACAGCACAGTGTCTGTGGAGAATTGCAGCTGTGATGGAGAAGTTGGCAGGCTGCTTGGAGCACACACCCCTTTGGCCATCAAACAGTATAGAAATGAAGCTGACAGAGTCTCAGATTTTAAGAATTAAAGCTGCTCAGGAACATTCAAAGGGGGTAGGGAGAGGAGCTGAAAGCTTTGGTTCCTTCAAGGGCAGGTGCAATTCCTCATGATGGGGTGACAGGTTCCATTTGGTCAATAAAACAAAATTGCCCAACCTGTGGCCAATCAGAGTTGAGTGAGAATCAAAGCAGAGGCATCCAGCCCTCTCTTTGTCCATGCATTGTTCACTGTGGAATTTAGTCTGCCTCCAGGTGCTAGTATTGAAATTACCCCCTCCTTTTTAAAAATGTGCTTGCTCCTGGCATCAGGGCTCTTTCTGCAACCTTTGGATTAATCACCAAGCATCATATTTTAAAGCAGCTTAGGGACACAGATTCAAAGATTAGTCTACATACAAGGTAGCTTTTGGAAAAAACAAGGACATCTTCTTGCATGGATGAAAAAAGAAAAATCAACCAGAAGTTTGCCAGAGTGTAGAAAGCTCATTGGTCTTACTCCCTCAGGGTCCAGTTCATTGTCCCTGCTTGTCTGGCCACAGTGATGTCTGCCAGGTCAGTGCCTGTCGCCAGGCAGGAATCCAGTCTGCCTTGTTTTCTCTTGCAGATCTGGATGTTAGAATGACACTTGGCACATTGAAGGATGTCTGTGATCAGTTGCTGATGGAATGAATGCTTGCCAGGGAAGATGTGCCCATGACTCAAGCATGTCTTGGAATAGCATTAAGCAGACAGGAGAAATAAAAATCCCATTATGCAAACTTTGAGACTGATGTTTGGCTCTCAATTTGATAAATATTAATTTTAGTTAATTTTTTTGAGCATTTGCTGTGTGCCAGATGCTGTTCTAAGCCCTTTACATGGATAATCTCCTTTAATGTTCAAAGTCAAAGCCAACAAGTGAGGAGCTATTGCTATCATCCCTCTGCATCTATTCCTAGCACTATACAGAGACACTAGAAGTTAAGTAGCACACCCAAGGTCACATAACTTGTAAGTTGTAGATCCAGGATCTAAACCCAGGAAATCAAATTCTATAACTTTCACTCATAGGCACTGTATATCATTTATTTGGAGAGCAGTGGTTCCCACAATCACCTAGGATGCTGGTGCCTTGCTCCAGAATTGCTGATTTAGTGCACCTAGAGTGGATCCCAAGAATCTGTATGTTTTATAAGTTCCCAGGTAATGGTGATGCTGCTGGTTCAGGGATAGTCTTTTGGGAACCATCAATTGAGGGCACTGCTCAATAAATGCTGGGAACTTAACACAATTGAACTTTACTTTTTGCTCACATAACAGATATAAACATCCCAGGCTGGTAGATTGTTCTGCTTCATGTAATGATTCCAGAATCCAGATTTCTTTCATCATGTGTCATTGCCTCTCCCTGTTCCTGCAGGGAGTAATCACCTGCATTCAGCTGGCATGAAGGGAAACCATAGCAAGGTGAAAGCTTGTTACAAAACTTGGTCTGGAAGTGACATCCATCACTTCTGCCTTCATTCCATTGTTAGGAATGAGTCCCGTGATTGCACCCTGTGATGGGGGGTGGGGGGTTGTGTGTGGCAGTTGCTAGGAAATGTAGTCTTTGTCTGGGAAATGAGTTCCTAATCACAAGTTTATGTCATCACAGAAGGAGCAGTAATTCTTGTAGAGAAGAAGCAACCTCTTTAGTGGAAAACAATAAACATCATTTTGGACATTTATTTTGGACATAGGCATTTTACCAAACACTTTACTGGTATTAATTGGTTTAATCTCAATAACAATCCTATAAAATAGGTGCTGATAATCTTCACATGTAATAGACTATAGAACTGATGTTCGTAAAAGTAGACCTACCATTTGATCCAGTAATCCCACTACCAGCTATTTACCCAAAGGAAAATAAGTCATTTTATCAAAAAGACACCTGCACTTGAATTCTTGTTGCAGCACAATTCACAAGTGCAAAGACGTGGAATCAACCCAGGAACCCAGAAATTCATGAGTGGATTAACAAAATGTGGTCTATGTACACCAGAGAATACTCCTCAGACATGAAGAAGGATATATTAATGCCCTTTTCCACAATTTGGATAGAACTGGAGAACATTGTCCTAAGTGAAATATCTAAAGAATGAAAAAACAAACACTTCTGTGTTTGCCATGAAATTAGAAGTAACCTATGAGCACACATATGCACAGCGGGGAATAAAACTCAGTGGAAATCAAGCAGGGGTGGAAGGAGAAGGAATAGACGAAAGCCTACCTAATGTGCAAAATGAACACTATCTGGGCAATGGGCATACTGGCAACTGTGACTCAAGCATTATGAAAGTGATCCATGGAACCAAAAACATTTGTACCCCTGTAATATTTTGAACAGTAGTTATAAAAAAAAGAAGTTCACAGAAATTAAGCAACTTGTCTAAGGTGACTCAAACCTAGGTCCAAGTAACTTCCAAACCTCTATTGTTAACCACTATGTTGTATTGTCACAGTTTGCTTGTTTAATAATGGAGGACTAAATTTCATTAAAATGACCATGGGCATATCAGTTAGCCATTGTTGCGTAACAATCACCAAATCTCCATGTCATATAGCAGGGGTGGCGAACACGTGGCTCTCGAGCCGCATGCGGCTCCCGGCCAAAATGAATGCGGCTCTTTGCCTCTTATCATTATTTTGTATACTGTGGCTCTTTGCCAAGTTTGGATTTTGTTATGCTGCTTCTGAGGAGGG
>CAUYPK010025252.1:0-49998 GCA_963574355.1 Loris lydekkerianus
TTACCTGTCTTTGGGTACTATGAATGTAATCCACCATGCAGCCTCTCCATATCCTGTCTTAGGTTGTCCCCGCTTTGGGAATCTTACCCGTCATTGGTGCTATGGAGGGCAGTGAAGAATAATAGTTAGATTCTTGGTTAATTCTTATGTATTAATCTCAATATCTGCTTTAAGCTGTATTGTCTCATAAATCTACATTATCCTTCTGCCAATTGTTTTCTTCACTCTTTTCTTGGGTGTGAATTCTAATAAATATCTTGAGCCCCAAGCTTTGTCTTATTCTCTGCTTCTGGAGTGCCCACGATAAGAAAATCACTGTAAAGAATAAAATGAATTTGATTTTTTATGAAAAACTTGTTGCAGCAAGGCAATATGTTTTACTCATTTCTCAGGAGTTGCTAGTCAAAGATGATTCTAAGCAAGCACTAGATAGTTAAATTTTCTAAAGGTTAAACCCAGAATCAATTTTAGAAATAAGCTGAAAATGCTAATTTTCTTGTTTAACAAAACACAACTTTCACTTCTAACACAGCTCAGAAAAATAAAGTCCCCAGGAAGAAAATTTTAACACACTTGCTACATTCAACACCATAAATCTGTGGGTGATGCATTTAACACCATGAAGTAGCATTGACACCTATCTGAAAAAGTGTAAATGTATTATGTCTTGAAAACACTTCTCCTCCATTATGATTTATTCACATAGAACACAAAATTTTTGGGTTAATAAAGTAAAATTCCAATGCTAAATTTAATCAGTTAAATGTATAATTGTATTATAGAATTTATTATATTTTTGAGTAGGCATATAAGAAAAAAGTTATTTAAAGTAGTTTTAATAGTTATTGATCTAGAATCATCCCTAATTGTTGTTGGTTTTTTTGTTACTTTTGTTTACTTTTCTTGTCAGTGTCATTTAATTTTGAGATAAAAATCTGTTTTTTGACTATGTCATAACTCCTTATAAATATTTATGATCACTGAGTATGTTAATTTTTCTCTACTTGAGCAAACAATTAAGGTTGCACCAAACTCTACCATCTTATACCAGTGAATACTATAGGTATGATATTTTTCCTTATTGTATTTTTATTATCTGCTTACACATTGGCTGTTGTTTCTTCAGATATTTTCATAATGTATTTCATTAATGTATTTAGAATATTTTTAAGTATAATAAAATTTTTATTTTCATTTATTGTGGGAGAGGGAGTGATATATATTAAGTTACTTGAACACATTTTTTTCTCCCTAATTACATTAACATTTTACTATATTTAAAACTATATGTGTATATAATAACCTTCATATAAGTATTTTTTTATGCAGTTGATATTCATTCTGACTCAACCATGTATTTCATTCATTACTTCCCTTCATTTGGAAAAGATTACTTAATTAGGACACAAACAAGTAAACAAACAAATAATTAATTCTTCCATAGGTATGATAGAGAGATTGGAAATATAGGCCACAAACTTAGAGAAGATTTTAATCACAGATCTGACTAGCAAACAAATTAGTATTTAGAATACATAAAAAACTGCTTGAAAATGCAAACTACTTGAAAATAAAATGATGAAAACATAGAAATTTCTTTTTTTTTTTTTAATTTCCAATTAATGTGAGGGTACATATTTTTAGGTTACATTGTTCTCACTTCAAGGGTAAAGTTCAAGTTGTAGTACAGCCCTTCACCCAGGGGACATGCTGGACAACTTCACATTGTGCACACTAGGTGAGATCCCACCAATCACCCTCTCCCTGCCTATTCCTTCTGTCTTCCTCCTTGCTAGACTATATTTGTATTTAATCATTTATGTGGGTGTGTAATTATATACTGGTTTCATATTAGTATTGAGTATATTGGATTTTTTTTTTTCTTTTTGTATTCTTGGGATACTTTACTAAGAAGAATGTGGTTCAATTTCATGTAGGTAAACATAAAAGATGTAATGTCTCCATCTTTTCTTGTGGATGAGTAATAAATATATGTTATATATGCATGCTATACGCATGCCACAGTAAATCCATTTATTGGTTGATGGGCAGGTAGTTGGGTTGTTTCCACAACTTGGCAATTATGAATTGAGCTACAGTAAACATTTTGGTGCAAATGTCTTTGTGGTAAAATGATTTTTGATCTTCTGGATAGACACGTAGTAATGGTAGTGTGGGATCAAATGGTAGGTTAACTTTTAGTTCTTTGAGAATTCTCCATACTTCTTTTCATAAAAGTTGTGTTAGTATGCAATCCTACCAGCAATGTAGAAGTGTTCCCTTCTCCACATCCACATCAGCATCTTTAGATTTGCAAATTTGGGACTTTGTGACGGGGTCCGATCTTACTGGAGTTAGGTGACATCTCAGAGTGATTTGGATTTGCATTTCTCACATGATTAAAGATGATTAGCATTTTTTCATCCCTTTCTTTATTATTTATCTGTCATCTTTGGAGAAGTTTCTGTTCAAATCTCTTGTTCATTTATAAATGGGGTCTTTTGCCATTTTCTTGTTGATTTAATTTCTCAGTAGATTCCTTTGTCAGATTCATAACATGCAAAAATCTTCTTCTATTTTGAAGGTTGTCTGTTTGCTTTGCTTGTGGTGCAGAAGCTTTTTACCTTAATGAGATACCATTTATTTATTTTCGGTGTTGCTTCAATTGCCAAGGTGGTCTTCCTCATAAAATTTTTCCCAGACCAATTTTGTCAAGCATTTTGCCTACACTCTCTTCTGGAATGTGTATTGTTTCATGTATTAAATTTACATTGTTATTCAGTGAGAATCAATTTTTGTGAATGGTAAGAGGTATGGATCCATTTTCAGACTTCTACATGTGGTTAACAAGTTCTCCTAGAATCATTTACTAAATAAGGATTCTTTTCCCCAGTGCAAGCTCTTGTTAGGTTTATCAAAAATCAAATAGCAATCTGTGGCTTGGTTCATCTCTAGGATCTCTGTTCTATTCCATAGATCTGTATCTCTAATTTTGTACCAGTACCATGCTGTTTTCATTGCTGAGGACTTGTAATATAACCTGAAGTCTGGTAACATGATGCCTCCATATTTTCTTTCTTTTTTTTTTTTTTTAATTTCTAAGAATTGCATTGTCTATTCAAGATTTTTCTGGTTCCATATGAAATGAAGTACTATTTTTTTCAAGTTCTTCAAAGTATGACATTTGTGCTTTGATGAGCATTGAATGAAACTTCTATAGATTGCTTTGAGTAGTATAAACTTTTAATAATGCTGATTCTTCCCAGCCATGAACATGGCATATTCTTCAATTTGTTACATCTTCTGCCAATTCTTTTCACATGGTTTCATAGTTCTCTTCATAGAGATCTTCAACATCCTTTGTTAGATATATTCCCAGCTACTTTATCTTCTTTGGAGCAACTGTAAAAGCTATAGATTGTTTCATTTTATTCTCGGTTTGACTGTTACTGCCCTATATGAAGGCTACTGATTTGTGGGCATTGATTTTGTATCCTAAGACATTGCTATATTCTTTGATCACTTCTAACAGTTTGTAGTTGAGTCCCTGGGGTTTTCAAGGTATAAGATCAGGTCATCTGAGTGCATCTCATCTGCAAAGAGTGAGAGTTTGACCTCCTTTGTCCCCATTTGCCAGTTTGAATATCCTTAATCTCTTTGTCTTGTCTGATTGTGATGGCTAGGACTTGTAACACTAAATTGAATAGCAGTGGCTACAGTGAACATCCTTAACTAGTTCCAGTTCTGAATGGAAATGATTTAGTTTAACTCCACTCAGTATGATATTGGCTATGGGTTTATTGTAGATGGCCATTATCAGTTTAAGAAATGTCTCATGTAAGCCTATTTTTGGGGGTGTTCTTTTTAAGAAAGGATGCTGTGTATTGTCAAAAGGCTTTTCTGCATCAGTTGAGAGAATCATTTGGTCTTTGTTTTTGGTTTTATTTATATGATGAATTACATTTATGGATTTGTATATGCTGAATCGATCTTGCATCTCTGGGATGAAACCTACTTAATCATGATGTGTAACTTTTTTAATGTGTTGCTGTATTCTATTTGTTCACATCTTACTGAATATTTTTTGCATTGTTATTCATTAATAATATTGGTCTATAGTTTTCTTTTTTTGGGGGGATCCTTTCCTGGTTTTGTAAAGTGCATGATAGTTGCTTCTTAGAAAGTTTTAGCAAGTATTTCTTCTCTATGCTCTGTAATAGATTATGCAATATAAGTACTAGGGCCTCTTAGAAGATTTGGTAGAATTCTGGTTTGAAACTATCTGGACCAGGGTTGTTTGTTTTTGTTTTTTCTTGGAAGATTTTGCATGATTGATGCTATTTCAGTGCTTGGTATAGGTCTATTCAAAATTTCTAATTCTTTCTGGTCTGATTTCAAGTATCATTCCATTTCCTTTACATTTTCATATTGCTGGGCACCAAGTTTTTTCTAGTAATCATTGAGGATCTTTTGTGTTTGTGTGGCATCTGTTGTCATTTCCCCTTTATTGTTTCTGAGTGAAGTTATTAGACATTTTACTTTTTTGGCCAAGGGTTTGTCAATTTTATTAATATTTTCAAAGAACAAACTTTTTGATTTGCCTATCTTTCAATAGATTTTTGTGTTTTCAGATTTATTTAATTCTGCTCTAATTTTGGTTATTTCTTTTCTTTTGCTTAGTTTGGGGTTGGAATTTTCTTACTTTTCCTGTTGCTTGAGATGAACCTTAGGTTTATCTTGTTCTTTTACTATTTTCTTGATAAAGGCATCTAATGCTGTGAATTTACCTCTTCAGACTGCCTTTTCAGTATCCCACAGGTTTTGATTATTTGTGGCTTCATTATTGTTTTGTTCAAGAAATCTAAAAATTTTCTTTTTAATCTTGTCTTTCACCCAGCTGTCATTCTGCATAAAGTTATTTAGTTGTCATGGCTTTATTGGATTATAAAAATTTTCTTGATATTAATTTGGTAAGAAAAGTTGAATTCAACTTTTATTCTGTAATGGTTCAAGAAAATACTAGGAATAATTTCTATTCTTTTGAATTTCTTGAGGTTAGACTTGTGTCCTAATATATGATCTATTTTGGAAGATGATCCATAAGCTGATGAGAAGTTTTGTTAGGATGAAATGTTCTGTATATGTGTGTTAAGTTCATTGGCTCTAGAGTTGTGTTTAAGTCTATTTTTTGTTTGTTTGTTTGTTTATATTCTGCTTGAAAGACCTATCTGGTAACGTCAGGGGGTGTTAAAATCTCCAAGTATTAAAGGAAGATATTATATCATTCAAATAATTTAGGGTTTGTTTTATAAATCAAGGAATGTTCAAGTAGGGTTTGTACACCTTAATTACTGAAATCTCTTCATGTTGTGTACTTCTGTTGACAAGTATGTAGTATCCATCCTGTCTTTCCTTAATTTTGTTGGTTTAAATCCACATGTATCTGCAAATAAGATGGCAACCTGTGCTTTTTTCTGATTTTAATTTGCCTAGATTATTGCTTTTCTTGACTTCAGCCTGAATCTTGTTTTAACCTTTGAGGTCATGTGTGTTTCTTGGATACAACAGATATAGGGCCAGAGCTTTGTATCTAGTGAGCCAGCCTGTGCCTCTTTAGATAGGAATTAAGGCATTCACATGTATTGAGAAAATTGATAGGTATAGTAGAGTTTCTCATTGTTCAGAGGTCCAGAACTTATTTTTATCCCTTGCCCCCTTGTAGAAGCTTGCTTTTTTCTTTAATTTTTGTATGTGTTTACTTCAGTGATTGACCATCCTTCTGTTCATTATGAAGAACATCTCTTCATATTTTCCGTAGACACGGTCTGGTTATGACAAATTTCCTCAACATTTTTATGTCAGTAAAATACGTGATTTCTCCATCATAAATGAAACTCATGCTTTAGCATAAAACAGCATCCTGGGCTAAAAAATTGTTTTATATAGGAAGGTTAAAGGCCAATGACCATCCTCTTCTGTCTGAAAATTTCAGCTGGAAGATTTGCAGTCATCTGGATATTTATTCCTTGATAGGTAAGATTTTTCTTACACCTTGCTGCTTAGAAGATTTTCTCTTTCATATTGACTTTGGCAAAGTTAATTATAATGTGTCTAGGAGATACCTTATTTGTATTGAGTTGTTGGAGTTCTGAAAGTATCTATTATCTTAATTTCTGTGTCTTTCATAATGCTTGGGAAATTCTAAACCATAATGTCTTAGAGTAGAACATCTGTGCCTTTAGGACTTTTTTCTTCTCCTTCAATAATTCAGATATTTGATGTTTTGGAACAATCCCACAACTCTTTCAGGAAATATTCTGTTTTTATTCTCCGTATTTATGTTTATTTGAATGATTGCGATAGTTCAAAGGTCTTGTCTTCAATTACTGAAATTATTTATTCTCCATGTTCTTACTGAGGCTCTCTCTATTGTGTTTTGAAGCTGATCAAATGCCTCTTTCAATCACTTAAGCTCTACTACATTCCTGATTATGTTCAGATCCTTGGTGTTTCTGTCTTTAAATTCAATAATTTCTTGGGACAACTTTTGGACTATTATTTAGATTTCTATTTCCATCTTTTCCTCAATTCCAATCACCTTATTTACCATTCATATTCTGAATTATATTTCTGACATTTTAGTAATTTCTCTATAAATGGTATTTTCTGCTGTATCTTCCTTATAATTTCTTGGGGGGATTGATGTACTCTGAGTTTTCATTTTTCCAGGGTTCTTCTGCTGGTTTCCCCTCATGAGTATTTTCAACTTTTTAAAAAATATATATTAATCATACTTTTTTAGTAGAAATGATAAGTTGTCCCTGAATAGTTATTGAGAGATAATATAATTGAGAACTCTTAGAAAACACTGTACCTATGTATTTGGCACTTAAAACTGGAGGGGTGACCGGATCAAAAGGTCTCAGGTTCTGTAGCTAACCACCCCTTTCCCAATGAAGGCCAGCTGGATGACGTAGCACAACCTGGTTCTGTCTTGGTGTCAGCCTATACTCTATCCAATCCAAAGGAGTTGCAGTATCTCACTGGAGTCTCTACTGGACAAAGATATGAACACCTGCAGCCCTGCCCCTCTCTGGCAACAGCTGGAGGATGGAAATTCACGTAAAGATCATCTGAACTTGCTCCTCACTGCTCCACCCCCTCATCCCACTGCCACTTGAACAAAGTCAAATAAGGAGTGAACCTGTAGCCCCAGACAGTGGCAACCAAAGAACAAGAATCTGTGGACAGTACTGACTGAGAATTCCAGTTAAACTTACTTAGATAGCATGAGTAATCTCCACTCAAAGGGTTCAAAGGGTTGTCAGGTGGCTGGAGAAGAATTCATGGGCAGTCTATGGAAAGCTCTTTTTTAGTGGGATAGGGAGTCAGGCGAGATCACATCTATTCATGCCAATGTTAGACACAGTTGTTTCTGTGTCACAGCTCAGAGGCCCCCACCATGCATTGGCCTTTCAAAAAAATTCACATAAGACTCTGGCCTCTGCAGGGTCAGCCCTTCAGACAACCAGATGGGGGAAAAGTGGACTGTGGGCTCGGGAATGCAGGTAGAATATTTGTACACATTTGCACTAGGCAGGATGGAGACTGGGATCAGATATGGAGCTTCCCAGGTGTAGAAGAACTGGGACTTCATGACTTTCTTCCATGACATGAGAGGTCATTTGTCCACAGCTCACTGGCAGAAAGCCTGCCACTGGCCTACTGTTGGGGAAGGGGTCTCTCATCCCCATGGTAATAGGGGCCTTCTGACTACTTTTCCCATACCTATTCTTTGTTATCTTTATTCCTCTTTCATAAAGAAGGAATTAAATACCTAGTAATTAAATTCCTAGTAAATTCCTAGGAATTAAAATACCTAGTAAACATATAAAAGATTTTTTTTTTTAGTTAGGACCCCTCTCTATAGGGTGTCAGTGGCATCACAGCTCACAGCAACCTCAAACTCTTGGACTTAAGAAATCATTTTGTCTCAGCCTCCCATAAGCAGCCAAAATACCTGACTAGGTTTTGTTGTTTGTTTTGTTTTGCTTTTTTCTAGGGACTAGGGTCTCATTTTGTTCAGGCTGATCTCAAACTCTTGAACTCAGATTATTCCCCTGCCTCAGCCTCCCAGACTGCTAGGATTACAGGCATAAGCCACTGTGCTTAGCCCTAAAAGATTTTTAATGTACTTCTTAGTCATAAGGGCAAGAATCCAAAATACAATAGAATAATAGCATTTTACACAAGTATATGCCAATAAAATATAAATAGCTAGGTATTAATGGCTAGACATGATTTAGAATAATATAATACTCATACTCTCATGTTTTTCAAAGTTCAAGATAACCCCACAAATATATATATTTATACATATACATCTGTATTATGTATATATATGCATATAATATAATATGTACATCTGTACAATATAAAGGTGCATGTATACATACCCAGAAAGATCATAAAATTTCAAATTGTAATTATAATCTTAAACTAATTAGTACATATAGTATAAGGCAATATGATATTCCAAACAATACGTTTTGTAATCTCAAAAAAAGAAAGAAAACAAACGAAACAGTTTATAAGTGATAAAATGGTCATCAAATTGTGAAATATCTATACAATGAATTTGTGTGATTACACAGAAGAGTAAAATGAAAATTTTGTACAATAGGAAGGATATATTTAAATGTTGGAGAAAAAACCAAGTCACAAAAGAATCAATGCATTATGTTTTCATCCATGGAGTATACACAAATGAAAGAAGAAAAAACAAACAAACAAATGAAACAAATGAGCAAAACTGACAAGAAAAATAAGAGAATAAAAACACAATATACTGAGAGTTGAGAGTAGAAAGCTGATTACCTCTTGGCAAGAGGAGAAGAAGGTAGTTTGAAAGGTCCTAGTAAAATCTTATTTCTTAAATGAAATTGTGCCTACTCAAATTGCTATTCGATTCTTTTATGATGATGGACTTTGATTTACTTAAAAACACTATAAATTGCTAGATTTTTATTTTGCTTTATTGTTCTTCATAGTGAAATAAACAAAATTATGAAACATATCCTACTGTTTTTAAGTGAGAGGGCAGTGAGCCATTTGACATTTTTCATGCTGTATTTGAACATTTGAATTGCTTGGCAATAGGAGACTAATCCAAAAAGTAAAGATAATTAAAACAGTTAAATACTGTTGCCAAAAGCATGTTTAATTTCCTAGATTGCTTTCAACCAGAATTTGTAAAATTTTCTCGCTGACTCCACTATTTCTGATGTTCAATGTTGACCAAAGATATTCCCTTATGTCTGAAACTATAAATCACAATTAAGCAAAAAATTAAGCAAAAGCTTAAATTAGTGTTAAATTTTGAGTAAAGAAGAAAGGTTATTTTATTAAATGGAAAATACTGCAATGATAACAAAGTATGATAGATTGGAATGCATATAAACAGTAGAAATTCATCTGTCAGTCACACTCTTAGAGGACAGAAGTCAGAAATCAGGATGCCAACAATGTCAGGTTCTGGCAAGAACACTCTTCAAGGTTGCAAACTACAAATTTTCTTTCTTTCTTTTTTTTTTTTTTTCTTTTTTTTATTGTTGGGGATTCATTGAGGGTACAATAAACCAGGTTACACTGATTGCATTTTTTAGGTAAATTTCCTCTTACAGTCCTGTCTTGCACCCAAAAGGTGTGGCACACACCAAAGCCCCACTTCCCTACCTCCTTTCCTCTGTTTGCTCTTCCTTTCTGATTTCATTTCTTTTTTTTTTTAAGCAGGAACTCAACTTTATTGCATCAAGGTACCACGTTGGCTATATCTAGGTAGAGGCAGTTTCAGGCCAGGCCTTGCTGAGTCATTGCTATGCAGAAGTACCTCGATGGATCTACTTCTAGTCAGGCTCCAGAAGTTGCACTAGGCCTCAGGCACATGGCAGGGCCCAACAATGCCCTCTTTTGTTTTTCGTATGGCGGAAAAACATAGCCCATGTCTTAGGTTGCCTGCTCTTGCAGTTTCAGTCTTACCCGTCATGGGGATACAAACATCAATGGTTTGGTCCCTGTCTTAGGTTGACTGAACGCAGAGTGATCTTACCCGTCTTTGGGTACTATGAATGTAATCCACCATGCGGCCTCTCCATATCCTGTCTTAGGTTGTCCCCGCTTTGGGAATCTTACCTGTCATTGGTGCTATGGAGGGCGGTGAAGAATAATAGTTAGATTCTTGGTTAATGAGCCGGTGATATTATAGCTCTAAAATAAATGCATGTGTTCTTCCAGTCATATAGGCACAATTTTTTTGAATGTTCAAAGAATTCATCTCTTCCTTATTCCAGTGATTGTTGAATACTTGTCAATACAATGAGTCTTATAAATTATTTCTCCTTTATTTCCTCTACATCATCTATAGTGTTGCCCTTGACTTTAAAGTCTGTGTATGCAACTCTTGTAACTCATATTGCTACTGTAACAAAGACTTCATAATGGCTCATGGCTGCATTCTCCTCAGGTCCTAAAGGGAGACCCTAAAAAAGACTTGACTGTAGAGAAGAGACATTTTGTATAAACTGCTTTTCCCCCAGAAAAATCTAGTGTTTGAACTTCTTTTCAAAAAGGCTACCTTAGTTTGTCATCCCACCAACAGTGTATAAGAATTCCTTTCCCTTCACATGTATGCCAGCATCTGCAACTTTGGGATTTCATGGTGTGGGCTGGCTATTCTTTCTGGGAAAGAAATAGGAAAAATCCTCAAAGAGCTAAAAGTAGACTTGTTTGATCCTGCAATCCCATTAATAGGTACATACCCTAAAAAAAAAAAAAAAAATCAGTTTATCATAAGGACATTTGCAATGAAACATTTTTTATACCTCAATTCACAATCAGTAAGATGTGGAAACGACCCAAGTGTCCATCAACTCATGAAAGGATCACTAAACTATTGTGTATGTACACCATGGAACACTATTCAGGCACAAAGAAAAATGGAGACTTCATATTTTTTGTATTTACCTCGATGGATTTGGAGAATATCCTTCTAAGTATTATAAGCATGGAAAACCAAACATCCAATGTTCTCAAAACTAATAAGAAACCAATAGATGAATGACTGACTACGTGACCACATGAGAGAAAAACACAATTAAATTCATGGAGAGGGGAGAAGGGAGGAAGGAGGACGATAGGGGAGGGATGAGAGGGAATAAGAAGATCTGGTGAGCTCTCGCCTAATGGGCATCATGTAGAGGTATAGGGCACCCCTCCTGGGTGAAGGGCTCAACTACAACTTGGACTTTAACAAGTGAAAACAACATACCTAATCATATGTACTCTTATATTAATCTGAAATTAAAAAAGTGGAATTAATAAATAAATGCCACTAAATTTTATTGAACAAACAACAGAAAACAGTTTACTCTTTCTTGGAGCTTATATAAATTGAATCTAATTCCAGAGGTCACTTTCCTGGAGATTTTAATTGACTCTGTCCATATTGTAACACATGACTTCAGTGTCCCAGACAGTCTATTCGTCAGTCTGGCACTTTTTCCAAACAAAATTTTATATTCTGGAAAAAATTCAAGGCCCAATATACACCAGTACAGTGAAATTGTGTTCCAGTTGTGTAAATGATCTAACCTCCTTTTAGTAACCTGGGTCAAGAATGGCTACTTTAGCGAATTCCTTACTCCATCATCTTGTTAAAAATACAGACAGGGGTATAACTTTGTCTAAGCTCATGCATTATTGAGCTGATAAATCATAGTGGCTTTGAAAGAGCCAATATGCTCCAGCTGCCTCTCATGCAAATTAACTGCATGTGCTAAAACTCCTTATGGAAATTTCAATGGCTAAAAATATAATGCACCATCAAAATCCAATGTTATTTCTGTTTTCCTCCTACAGTGTTTTGCGAGTAGTAGACTTTTAAGAGATTTTCAAGTTTGATAACTTCTGGATTTTGTTTTATTTCAAATGCAGAACCTACGCGCACACACATACACGCACATCCACACCCAGGCATATATGAACATACATGATCATGTCTCATTAGTGGCTGTAGTTACGCTCCCCAATGTCACAATGAACACAGAGGTAGCTAAGGTGGAACCATTGCTCCTAGGAGAAACGGAGGGTTAGGTTCCTGCGAGGCCTGCTCACCTCTTTTTTACATCCTTGTCAGTAGATTAATATGTAACCTTGTATTTGTGTTTCTGCCTAAAACACCTTATGTAGTATGGTGTTGATTCATTAGCATAGAATCGCAGAATTTATGGCCACCATACTATATAATGTACACCAGAATGAAGTTTATCTAGCAAACATATTCTCCCTGAGGCTATATCCCAACAGTGCTTAGGAACATTAGACAACTCTTCAGCACTGAAATTGGCACCATTATAAACAGTGAAATCCCAGAAAAATTCACTAAAATGTAAAAACCATGGCACCAAATAGACTACAAAGTGGACGCTTGTTTAAAATATGAGAGCTAAAACAAGAAGACAGGGTGTGATTTGTTCAAATTAAGCTGAGAAAATGTGAGTAGGGAAGATTCCAAATTTTTCTTACCACTATGTACATGTCCGTAAATTACCTTGAAAATGGCATTGAGTCTTGATCTATCCAAGGGTTAAATAAGTAGATAATTAGATACATATGGTATAGGTTAAAAATTTAGATACCTAAATCCAGTCTACAAGAGTGCTCTTAAAAGTTTCAAAGCACTACAATTTATTTTCAAGTATAGTTTACATTTATTTTCACATTTGTAGGTATTAATAGACAAATGCTATCAAATTAATTGAAAATATAATAACATTACATTTTATTAAATTTTAATTTCTTTTAGTGCTTTGGCATATGCACCATATCCAGCATTTGGTTAGACATTTGTAATAGTATTATTATTTTACAGCTTCTTCACACTTTAGATGTGCTAAAGGACTGAGTACATGACTCCATTAGCAGAAGAGTCTCAAAGATACTGTATGCTGAGTTTTTAATGGAATATTTTCCTTTTAGATCCAAACTATCCATCTATCTATAGAGCCTTAACTCTCAAACATTCAAAAAACAAAACAAAACAAAAAAACCCTGGGTAGAGTGCCATGGCATCATGACTCACAGCAACCTCAAAGCAACCCTCTTGCCTCAGCCTCTCAAGTAGCTGGGACTCCATGCACCCACCACAACACCTGGCTAGTTTTTCTATTTTTAATAGAGATGGGGTCTCACTGTGACTCAGGTTTATCTCGAGCTCCTGAGCTCAGGCGATTCACCTGCCTCAGGCTCCCACAGTGCTAGCATTATAAGCATGAGCCATCACACCCAGCTAAACCTTTTTTTTGAAGTAATATATAAATATTTAATTTCTTTTTTTTTGATTTCAGAAGATTATGAGGGCACAAATATTTGTGATATATAGATTGATTTCATTATGCTTGAATGAGCATTTACTGATAGTGTTCACTTGTAACTGTTAGGGAGGGTTTTTTTGGCTGGGGCTGGGTTTGAACCCTCCACCTCCGTCATATGGGGCCAGTGCCCTACTCCTTTGAGCCACAGGAGCCACCCAGAGAGGTTTTACCCATCACATTCTTCTCCCACAACACTGCTAGATTTCCACTGAGTTTTACTTCCTTCTCTGCACATGTATACTCATTGCGAGTTACCAACGTACTAGCAAGTACATTGGCATTTGTTTTGTCATTCTTGGGATACTTTCCTTAGGATAATGGGCTCCAGTTCTATCCAAATTGCTGCAAAGGCCTTGATTTATCCTTCTTCATGGCTGACTAGTCCTCCATAGAATACATATGGACACTTGGATTGATTCCACATTTTTGCAATTGTGAATTATGCTGCAAAAAACATTTAAGCGCAGGTGTCTTTTTGAGAAAATGACGTTTTTTTCTTTTGAAGAAATACCCAGTAGTGGGAATGGGTCAAATGGTAGGTCTACTTTTAGTTGAGGAATCTCCATACTGTTTTCTAGAGAGGTTGTATCAATTTGCAGTCCCACCAATAGTGTGTGAGGTTCCTTTCTCTCTGCATCCCTGCCGGCAACTATTGCTTTTGGACTTTTCAGTAAAAGCCATTCTAATAAGGGTAAAGTGATACCTCATTGTGGTTTTAATTTGCATTTCCCCAATGATTACTGACATTGAGCATGTTTTAATTTATTCATTGGCTATCTGTCTGTATTCTTTTGAAAATCTTCTGTTCATATCCATTGTCTATTTTTTAATGGGGTTGTTTTTCTCTTGATGATTTTTTTGAGTTCTTTGAGATGCTGGTTATCAGCCCTTTATTGGATGGGGCTTGTGAATATTTTCTCTCATCTTGTAGGTTGTCTCCTTGCTCTGTTGATTTCCTTAGCTATGCAGAAGCTTTTTAATTTAAGCAAGCCCAATTTATTTATTTTTATTGTTACTGTGAATGCCATTGTGGTTTTCTTCATAAATTCTTTGCCCAGGCTGATATCTAGAAGAGTTTTTCCAACATTTTCCACTAGCATTCTTAGGGTTTCATGCCTTATGAATAAATCTGTTATCCATCATGAATTAATTTTTTGGGTGGTGAAAGACATGGATCCTGTTTCATTCTTCTGCATGTGGCTATCCAATTCTCACAACACCATTTATTAAGCAGGGTTTCTTTTCCCTAGTGTGTACCATTATCCGCCTTGTTGAAGACCAGTTGGCTCTATGTGGATGGTTTTATGTCTTAGTTTTCTATTCTGTTCCATTGGTCTCTTTTTGTGCCTATACCATGCTGTTTTGGTAATCTTAGGCCTGCAGTATAGTTTGAAGTCTGATAATGTGATGCCTTTGGATTGGTTCTTTTTGCTTAAGATTGCTTTGGCTATTTGAGCATTGTTCTGGTTCCAAACAAAGTATAGAATTATTTTTTCTAGATCTATGAAATATGATGTTGGTATTTTGATGGAGATTACATTGAATCTGTAAATCACTTTGGGTAGCATGAAAATTTTAACAATGTTGATTCTACTGATCTGTGAGCCTTGTATGTTTTTCCATTTGTTTATGCCATCTGAGATTTCATTTCTCAATATGTCATTGTTCTCTTTGTAGAAATTTTGAACTTTTTGGTTAAGTATATTCCAATTATTTTCTTTGTGGCTATTGTGAATAATGTTGAGTCTTTGATTTGACTCTCACCTTGACTATTATTGGTATATGGGAATGCTATTGATTTGTATATATTGATTTTGTAACTTAGAACTTTTTTATTTTTTATTTTTTTAAGAGACAGATTTTCACTTTATCACCCTCAGTAGAGTGCTGTGGCATCACAGCTCACAGCATCCTCTTACTCTAGGGTTTAGGAGATTCTCTTGTCTTAGTCTCCCGAGTAGCTGGGACTACAGGCACCTGCCACAATGCCTGGCTGTTTTTTGTTGCAGTTTGGCCGGGGCCAGGTTTGAACCCGCCACCCTCACTATATGGGGCCGGCACTCTACCCACTGAGCCACAGGCACTGCCAAACTTTGCTAAATTTTTTTTTTTTTTTTAAATCAATTCCAGGAGTCTCTTGGTGGACTCTTTGGGATTTTCTAGATATAAGATCAGAACTATTGTTTGGACAAAGCAATAGTTTAACCTCCTTTTTCTCAATTTGGATACCTTAATTTTTTTCTTTGCCTATTGCTCTGACTAGGACCTCCAGCTCTATGTTGAATAGAAGTGGTGACTGTGGGCACCCTTGCCTTACTCTGGTTCTCACTGGGAATGTTTTTGATGTTTTTAGTCGCTTTGGTAAAATTATGATTTTGACTTAATTAATCGAGTTTTTAGAAAACTGAGGACAATATAAATTTATGATTAAGTTGTAATGCACTAAGAAGTTTTTAAATTCTGATACATTGTTTGAATTGTACTTTGATGAAAAATAATACCTGTAGCAGTATAGATAATTAGATGCATATAGAATGTGTAAAATATTTGGAAAGCTAAAACAAAAATAATGCAGTAGATATATGAGGATCTTCTTAAAAATTTTAATTACTTCATTTTATAAATTCTTACTCAGTGAAATTTAGTGTTTTCCAAATATTTTTTCCCAATACATTCTGACCATATTTTGTTTCTGCTATTTTTTTCTTCCATATACATTGCTCATTATTTTGTTTACCAAGAATGCCCACTTTTCTTTGGTTGTTTCTTTGCTATTGATATGAATGATTAGTCATTCCTTTTCTTTTTCTTTCTTTCCTTCTTTTGAATAGAAGTTTATTTTTAAATGTATAATAGGCTTTAAGACAGCACTTCATTTTAGCTATACATGGCAAAAGATGTTATGGCAGGGAAATAGATGTTTAAATAGGAATCAAAGGTCACCATCATCCTGGCACAAGGAACAGCTTACTTTTTGCCTGATTTCCTAATTCCACCTGTGGGCAGGAGGTCCTTCCTTTCAGCCTTCACTTTATCTCCTCAAGGTTCTTTTGCTCCTCTTTTTGTTTCTGTTTGAATGGTTTATCTTCCCCATCCATCTCCTTGGCCTACGTTTGGTGCTGTTTCAGGGTCTTCTTGCCACCTTTACAGCCAGACAGGGCACTGCCTCTCCTTCCCCAGACCCTGATTTGTCATTTCTTATTAGACAAATAACACTGCATGATCTTAAGATACAGTTTTATAAGTTTTTTAGGTTACAGTTTTATATTATACATATGTATATGTCCATGACTTTTGCATGAACCAAATCTTTATATTTTATAAATACTTAAATTTTATCTCTTCAGTTCATCAACCAATCAATGTGTTAGTGAAACAAGTTATCTCTTTGCTCTGAGCTTCTCTTCTTTGACTCTTTATGAAGACTTTAAAGAAATATAAATTAGAAAATGAAAATAATTTTCTAATTTCTCTTATTCGTAAGCTGGGACTCTTTGGATGGACATTACTTACAACTATTGCTCTTTTTAATTAAAGGTGTCATCTCTTGTTTTGAAGATCTATGAGTTCACTGTGGAAGGATTAAATCTTCCTATATCTATATGATATTACTATAATACACACACGTATAAGCACATATTAGTTTCAATGTTAATGTTATATCTTTCAAAGAAACACAACTAACAGTGACCATAACAAAATTATTTAGATACTATGTATCATTATGTTCCTTTTTTCTCTGACTTAATGTTCACCAAATGGGTAAAATGTTCACCAAATGGGTAAAATAGTAGGAAATTACCAACATTTCATGTCAAAATATATTTGAAGATTGGTCAAAACTAATTTTTGTTATCTTGGAAGGATGATTTTGCTGTTTCCTTCAGAAGAAGGAGGGTTTGGGTACAGATAACATATTTTTCATTGAACAATTCAGTAGTTAGAACATATCCTATTTAAGAATGTTCTATATGAATTTGAGAAAAACATTTTCTGAGCTCCATAGACCAAACTGAATACTAACAATGCAGTACTCATGATATCATGTTTATTAATAACTCAGTAGGAGGGACAGACATGAAACAAGTGTAGATATAATTCACTTTTCATACTGTCTGCACTATTATGAACCAAAAGGATGAAAATATTTGCACAACACGTATACTTCTTCTGATATGAACTTTAAAAACAGTGTTAGAAATCTCTAGCATCTAAAAAAATGTAGCATTTGTTACAATTTAAATGAGTTAAATACCTTTTCTGTGTTTATGTGATAAACTTGCTCTGTTTGCCTAGACCTAGATCCAAAGATCAGTATGAAAAGCAAAGTAATTGTGTTTATGAATTACATAAATTTCTCAAGGATGAGATAAGCACCAGGAATTTATAATAATTATGCCACAAATGGAAGGGCATTTGGGGACATTTTGCCTAACTTTTTTTTTCAAAGGAAGAAACAGAAGTAAATTTTAGCTAGAAATAAGAAAGAATCGGTACATCAACAAACAAAGGGCCAAGGAAGGGGAAGGGAGGAGGGAGGTTCTGGTGGAGGGAGGGTAATGGGTGGGGCCACATCTATGGTGCATCTTAGAATGGGTACAGGCGATTGCACTAATGTACACAGCTATGATTTAACAATAAAAAAAATTAAAAGCAAACAAACAAACAAAAAAATTTCCTCTTTTCAGTTTTTGTTTATAGTAAAACTGAATCTTTCACATCCACAGAGAGTGACATCATAGGGAAATGTGGGAAATCTCAATGGTGGTACCTCTATCCCTTCTGAGAAGTCACTCCATAGGTGGGAAAGAATAGTATTTATTTTTGGATGAGACAAGTCAGGAAGTGACCCTCCCCGGGTTGCTCACTCCCAACATGAACAGATTAACATTCCAGAGAAGAAAGTGGCCATTTGGCTCACACAGCAAGAACATTACAGTTGGCTCTGTCTGGGGCAATAGCCAGAGACCCAGCGAGCAAGACCAAGAAAGAGACACACACAATAAGAATAACAGCACATTTTAGGAATAATGACACGGTTTTGGCAAATATGTTCATTTAGTTTCATGTGAAACAATGTGAAATGACTTACACAGTATTTTAAACTTATTTTTTACTCCTTGCTATCTTAAGTTAATGATAAAATTTTGGATACATTTGATTTTTCTCGTGGTTAATGGACTATATTTATTTTAAGGATTTGAATTTAGAAAGACATATATATAAATCTTGCCCCCAGCCCTATGAAATAAGATCATCTATCAGCTCTGCTTTATTTGAAAAAGAAGGTTTAGTTGCCCTTTATATTACTGTTAGAGCTTAAGACAATGTTTCTTTACTTGTGAGCAGATGTTTGAAATCTTCCAGGAGGTTTCTATAAGACTATGGAAATGAACTTGGCATGGATACTGGGCTCCCAGGTGGAGCGGTGCACATGAGCCTCCTTAGAAGTGTTAGATCAAGGCTAGTCAGGGAGAGCAACAGAGCCTAGCCACCAAAAGCCGACCGCTTTGGTGAGTGACAGGTACAGGCTCCTTCTGAAGCATGAAAAGGAATGCTAAATGATCTCGCTGACAGAATAAATCTTCTGTTTGTTTGGTCTGGACCAGATGTGCTACAGGCTGATGTGGAAATGTCTGCTCATGCCAATTTCACTTTAAATCACAATTTGGCAGACTGGTTAGTTTTGAAAGTTGCAGCCCATTTAGCACTTTAAACAGAAATGTTTTCCAATGGTCTTTTCATTTAATTTGCAAATCCACACCAGGGCCTAAATAAGTCTGTAAGAAGCTGTTCTCTGGAGATGTGGGTCACTTGATAAAAAATTCTTTCTTGAGATTTGAATGGGAAATATAGCTTTATTTCCTGCGTGAATCAGCTTACTGTACAGCTAATGTAGCCTGTGTGTCTAGCACTGTGCCAAGTGCAATCCCACACAATTATTTCTACTTTACATGCAACTTGCTTTAAGGTTTTAAATACAGGAGTATAAGTTTCGATTGTATTATGTAATTTGCAAGATTTTGAATTAAAAAAGATCTAAAGAGACCCACTTTTCTGAACATATATTATAGATTTCACATCTTTAGGAACACTTTGTGATTCATTATAGGTATGACTGCTAAAGTAATCTTTGGGAAATCTAAAATTTTAGGAATATAAAAGAGTCTCCTTTAAGAAGGGAGAAGAATTCCGTTTTTTAAATACTTGAAAATATAATGCATATATTTATTTTTCTTTATAGAAGTGATTTTTGTAGTGCTTGTTAGCAAATAGAAATATCAATACACTTATGCCTGATTTTATAAGGACAGAAATCTTGATCAATTTCATTCATATCTATAATCCAGGTTAGTAGAAAGAAGCTTGGTACATAGTACTTGCTCAATAAAACTTTGTTAACTTAGTTAATTCAGGTACCTAAATATATTTTTATTATTTAATTGGAGTTTAGAAGAAGAGTTTGTTACTAAGACTCCAGAAAGAATATTGATTTCTATGCATTTAGATGTGAAACTTTAACATTTACCTGTAGTTATGAACTAAAAGACTTCCAAAGGCTTTCTATTAAATAAAGATGTTGACTTTATATCTTTTGTATTAACCTGGATGGAGTTGAAGAACATTACACAGTATCACAAGAATGGAAAGGGAAGTATCTAATGCACTCAATACTAATATGAAGCCAGTAGAAAAACAGCTACTCATCCATAAGAAAAAACAAAAACAAAACCCAACTAACTTCAAGTTGGGGAGAGGATGGAGGATAGAGAGAGAAGTGGGGAGGAGAGAGGAGGGATTGGTCGGCTCTCACCTAATGGATACAATGTAAGGGTATACAGCCCTGAGTGAAGGGCCCAACTATAACTTGAACTTGGCCTGACAAATGCAAACAATGTAACTTAATGGTTTGTACCCTTATATAATTTGAAATTTAAAAATAAATAAAGATGAATGGGAAATGAACATGAAACTTGTCAGTGAGCCTGGGACAATGAATGTAATGTTTTATTATAAAATGTTAACTTGGACCCATTTAGTCCTGTGAAGAATTATATTAAAAAGTTATCATTTGATTTTATCTCAGCTGCATTTACTCTATAAAGAGGAAATATTCTTACCTTTCAGAATCAAACGTAGCAGAGGCTTTTTATTTTTGGTTTTGGTTTTAATATTCTTCTCAAGTAAAAATACTTTTGTAAGTAGGACCAAAAGCTCAGATGCCATATTAAAAAATATTTTAATTTAAATACAGAAATCATAATTTCTGCCAGGCAATCTCACCCACACATGACTGGATGCGTGCGCGCGCACACACACACACACACACACACACACACACACACACAAACACATGTACATAAACCAAGTCACAATACTAATTGCAAAGTAGAAAAAATTGCAACATATTTGAAAGTCGTGGACCAGCTTCTTTAAAATAAATGCTCTCCCAAATTAATTTTAAAATGAAAGCAAAAGATGCTCAACCTCAAATTTAATGAAAGAAAGACTAATTAAATATCTGAGAAAATGCTACTTTTTCCCCATGCAGACCGAGAAATACCAAAAATGTTTTGATAATATGCCAAATATTAATAATGAGCTCTTGCACATTATTTCTAGGTTTAAATTGCTGTGTCCTGTCTCAAAGGCAAATTGAGAACAGTTTTTAAATCAAAATTACAGTGTCCTATGCTTTTATCTAACAATTTCACATCTAAAAATTTACCTTATGGATGTGGTTATACCTGTGTATAAAATTGCATGCTTAAGAATAATCAAAACTCATGTAATGTTGCCTGCAGGAACCAGATTGAATAGCCTAATGTATTTGCAAGTTCTGCACTTTTTTTTTTTTTTTTTTTTTGAGACAGAGTCTCACTATGTTGCCCTCAGTAGGGTGCTGTGGTGTGGTAGCTCACAGCAACTTCAAACTCTGGGGCTTAAGTGATTCTCTTGCCTCAGACTCCCAAGTAGCTGGGACTACAGGCGCTGGCCACAACTGGCTATTTTTTGGTTGCAGTTGTCATTGTTGTTTTGGCAGGCTGGGGCTGGTTTCTAACCCGCCAGCCCAGGTATATGTGGCCGGTGCTCTAGCCGCTGAGCTACAGGTGCTGAGCCAAGTTCTGCATTTCTGTATTCAACTAACGTCAAGTAAATAGTATTAAAAAACTCAACAAAAATAATACAAATTAGAAACAAATTGGCATAACATGTATTTGCACAGCATTTACTTGTATAGGTGTTGTAAGTAATTTGGAAATGCTGTTAATGTATACAGAAGGATGTGTGTAGGTTATACGCAAATACTACACAATCTTATAATGAGGATTTGATCATCTAAGAATTTTAGTATCTGGGGGCGGGGGTGTCCTGGAACCAATCCCCCACAGAACCTAAGGGACAGCTATTGTAGAAATAATCTAATAGTCCATCAGTTTGGAAAAGGCTGATTAAATAAGTTATATTACACTCATGTTATGGGATACTATTAAGACATTAAAAATAAAGCTTGCTATGTAAGTTCTAAAATGAAGTAGTTCATTTTAAAATGAAATGCATGAACAACATTTAAAATAAATTCTAGTTTCCATTATTTCTTTGCTCTCATCATTAAAAAATATACTTTACAGTATTCAGAAATGTTTGAGAATATGTATGAGAGAGTGTGCGTGTATTTGTTTGTATGAGGTTAGTGTATATTATGGTGAAGTTAGTGATGTCTAATTAAGTGTCATTTAATTGTCTCATAAAGAATTCTGTAATATAATCCTAATTTATAGTCATTAGAATTTGTCTAGGGATTTTCACTGATAATGGTATTTTATTTTCAGACACCACATACAAACATTTTTCCCATGTGCAGAACTTTTGGGACCATTAAAATGCCGTTTTGTCAAATAACTGATCCAGTGCAATAAGTTGTCCTCAAACTTGAAAACATTTATTATTCTCTTAAAAAAGGAATATTTTAGTTTTCAGTTACTGCAGGAATCAGCTTCCTGAACTGGATGAGTTGAATGGGCTCACACTGAACTTGAATGTGGTATTGGTGTTTTCAGTGCCTAATTGCAGCCACCACTGGAGGCACAGCCTTCACGCGACTCTTCTCAATGCTCAGTACCACTGAGTGCTTATCCTCTGCAATTAGCTGCAGTCGCTACCTGAACATTTGTGTTCCTAAGATGAAAAGGATATGTAAGCACAAATACTGAAAGTGAAATTGTAAAGGGATTTTTGGTCTTCTGGATATGCACCTAGTAGAGGAATTGCAGGATCGAATGGCAGGTCTACTTTTAGATCCCTAAGTTTTCTCCAAACTTCTTTCCAAAAGGAAGCTTACATTCTGTCTCTCCACACCCATGCTAAAATATGTGGTGTGGGGATTTTGTGATGTGGGCTACCCTTACTGGAGTTAGATGGTATCTCAAAGTGTTTTTGATTTGCATTTCTCTGATGATTAAAGATGATGAGCACTTTTTCATGTGTCTGTAGGCCGTGCGCCTGTCTTCTTCAGAGAAGCTTCTGTTCAAGTTTCTTGCCCACAATGAAATGGGATCACTTGTTCTTTTCTTATTAATAAGTTTGAGTTCTCTGTGGATTCTGATTATCAAACCTTTGTCAGAAACATAACCTGCAAATATTTTCTCTCATTCTGAGGGCTGTCTGCTTGCTTTATTTGCTGTATTCTTGGCTGTGCAGAAGTTTTTTAGTTTGATCAAATCCCAGCAATGTATATTTGGTGTTGCTCCAATTGCCTGGTGGGCTCCTCCTCATAAATCATTCTCCCAGGCCATTTTCTTCAAGTGTTTCCCCTCCACTATAAGAATCTTTATAGTTTCATGTCTTAAGTTTAAATCTTTTATCCAGTGAGAGTCAATTTTTGTGAATGGTGAAAGGTGTGAGTCCAGTTTCAGTCTTCTACAATTTGCCAGCCAATTCACCCAGCACCATTTGTTAAATAGGGAATCTTTATTGAAGCCCAATTTATAATTGCCAAGTCCTGGAAGAAGCCCAAATGCCCACCAACCCATGAATGGATTAATAAATTGTGGTATATATATGCCATGGAATATTATATAGCCTTAAAAAAGATGGAGACTTTACCTCTTGTATGTTCATATGCATGGAGCTGGAACATATTCTTCTTAGTAAAGTATCTCAAGAATGGAAGAAAAAGTATCCAATGTACTCAGTACTATCATGAAACCAATATATAATCACCCACGCTTTCATATGAAAGATAAAACACAACTATAGCCTGGGATGAAGGAGGGAAGGGGAGGGGGGAGGGTTGGGAGAAGGGAGTTTGGATGGAGGGAGGGTAATCGGTGGGACCACACCAATGGTGCATATTACAATGGTACTTGTCAAATCTCTTAAGTGTAGAGTATAAATGTCTTAACACAATAATTAAGCGAGATGAAAGCTATATTAACCAGTTTTATGTAAACATTCCAAATTGTATATAAAATCAGCCCATTGCACCCCATAAATGCATTAATGTACACAGTTATGATTTAATTAAAAAATTAAGAGGAAAAAAGAACGTGAAATTGTAGGTGAAAGAAAATACAGTCCTGAAAGGTCCTTTCCCCCAATTTTCTATTCAAGGAATAACATAAAGATGTATGGAAATGCCAGGAAAATTTTCATATTGCTGGCTACAATTCAGCTCTCAGGGCAGGCGCCCTGATTAATTTAACCACTGTCTGGCTGAGTCTTCCAGCAGTCGTGTTGGACCCTTCAGCAAATTAATGCACAGAGACGGGCAGCGTGGTGAGTAGGGTGCCAGGTTTCCTCTTGTTTTAAGTAGAGTGGAAAGGGAGGAAGACAGAAGAAATGCATGTGAGAGTCTAAAGTCTTAACAGTGGAGAGTAACACATCATTGTGTGCTGGGCTGGTAAGGAGTGATGATCTAGGCTGGCGGTGACCCGTGTATATGCCTTTAATATTGTCAGTCTGAGAATAGTGCAGCCTTTAGTGTAGTTAGGCTATGCGATTGCACTCCATAGCTTATCTACATGGGTTCTTAACCTAGACTTTAAAAAGCCTTAGAAGATTTGAAGATGGACTTCAGGATGTCTGTGGAACTCCTGGAATTGAATGGCAGGATTTTTGTGCAACTTTTTTTCCCGCCCCTGTTGACGAACCTACAGCATTCACTAGATTCTCAAGGCAATGAATATAGCTGCTAATAGACATGGTTTGTTGACCTGCACATACATTTTGAAATTAGTATATATTCTGGTCAATTGTGGAGGAGTGTAAAGGTCTGTATAGAGTGCACATCTATAGAGGGTGGGGGGAGAGTAGGCCCAGAAGGTTTTGGGTAGCTTCCAAAGCAGCATTAATATAATCTGCTGGTTAATTAAGGCGAAGGTGGTGCTTATCACTGTAACAAGACACCACGGAGTGCATCTATCTTCCTAAGCATCAACTGCTCCATAATAAAAGCATATACCTGAATATATTTAAAATATAAATATGTCCGTTCTGGACAGTTATTTCCAGACCTTCCTAGAAATGTTCTCTGTAAGAATCCTTCATTAAGCTTTTCCAAAATATGTAATCATAGAAGGTGAAAACATTGTGATTCTACGTTCCTGCTTCCCTCTGTGTGGCCTTTCTGGCTTTGTTAAAGAGATCCAGGCATCAAATAACTGCTATCCCAAATTCACAGTTGCTTGCAAATATTACAAAGAATATATGGGATGATGAGGTGAATTTAGAATTTTTATTCACTTTTTTGTTCATTAGATAAGCATTTGCAGAATGCTTGCCATGTTCCAGCAGCTGAGTTTGGTTTTGGGAGTACAAAGGTAAACAGGACATGATCTGTCTTCTTGGAGCTTGTAGATTCATGGGGGTGGGAGTGGGTGTAAGCAGAGAAATAGCAGGTAAATTAAAAGGGCTCAAGAGTGTTTGCTGTTTTATATCAAATTCTCACATCTCCCCCATATTTCAGATTATAATGTAAACACCTCTGACATATCTGCGTTAAGTCAGTGGGCATTTCAGTGATTTGCAACCTTTGGCACTCACCAGATCACCTTGAGATATTTTACATGTATGGTTGCCTGGGGTTGCACTCAGACCTTCTGTGGGTGCGAGGCCCTGGTGTCAACATTTTAAAGAGCTTCAAATGTGCCTCTGATGTGCTGTGCTGATCTTACATCACTGTTCAGAAAATCATCCCAGTGACTGTGAACTATATACTGTTATACTTTTTTCCTTACCTATTCTGTGTGTTGTAACCTGTTCAACTTAGGAAGGAGTCTTGCATTTATGGTAGTTTTGTAGCTAAACTTTGTTTTTCAGAACTGATGATATTGCACCTGGTTACTAGAATCCCATTTCCTCCAAAGGGAAGATAAACTGTGTCAACTGTTAGAAAGTCATTAACATATACCTCAAAGAATAGTAAAGTCCTCATAGAAAACTCTGACACCTGTTGTCTTTTACAGCAATCTCATATCTACCTCATACATTTTCTTTATTTTTTTCCCTCTTGTTCTTGGGAGATGATTTCCATGAAAATGAGATCTTTATTTCTTGAGAGTTCATCTGTTCCTGCTGCTCAGAGGGAAAAAAATGCTTAAAATTTTAGATCTACCAGTTGAATTAGCATTCTTCTCAGCATTTTCCACAAGGATCAGTGGCTTTTTGTAGTCTACCAGGAATTCAAGCCCTGCTGCTTACCAGCTGCTGTTGGGATGAAGGTTCGCTGGTGCTCTTTTCCTGTGGACATGTTCTCAAGAACAATAGCCATTCTAGCTCAGGTGATTATAGCTGAGAAGGTTACAGTCCCTTCAGTCTCTCTCCTTGAACATTAACCTCATCCTGTATGTAATCGAATCCTACCTGCGTCTAACAACAGCTTTACCACAGAGCATTAAGTTCCAGATGATGGACACAGCATTTTATACGGACAAGCTTCCTTTAATTCATTTTAATGTCTGCCTTTCCCCTTTGTTTTGTATCTATTTCCAACCACAAAGTAAGTATCATTGCAAATAAAATCGACAGAACTTTTGTTATTAAGCACTCTCCCAGAGAGGCATTTGCAGATGTATTGAGTAATGTGTTTTCTCAGTTAACTAGCCCTTTTATTTTTGGATTCAATATACTAATGGCTGAAAATGCTGCGTACTGCTTGTTTTGTCTTATAAGGTGATAGGAGTATAGGAAAAAAGCCTATGCCTATGCAATTTTGAGGTTTATTTTCTTTGGATTTGAGTTGAATTGGTGATATATGTATTAATTTCTTTAACAAAGGCTTATGAAGCTCTAGAAATGTATGGAATTGATGACGTGTATTAATTTCTTTAACAAAAGCTTATAAGACTCTGAAAAACTTATAGTTCAGGTAGAATTTCAAATATTAGAGGAATCAAATGAAAAGTAAGATAGTTTTATCTTTGACATTTCTCAATCATTCCTTTAACCCATATAGGAGTTATAAGTATTATCAAAAATCATGCTTTCAGGTTACTTTATGAATATTCACTGATTAGTGATGTAAAATAATATAATAAAACTATGTGTTTTGCCTTAAAAATTTTGTTAGTGAAGGAAAAATTTCATTTCTTTTAAATGGAAGTTAGAAAGGGCCTCATGAGAAAAGCACCTGTTAGTCCTGAGTCTGTTTCTTATAAGAGTTATGACTTTACTGTGGCTTACATTGATGGCTGTGTGTGCAAAAGCCTTTTATATCTGTTTTATTTCCCTGGCCAAAACAACAGCCAGGAGATAGACTGAACATGCCAGATATTTATTTTCCTAATTTTCTTCCAGCTAAGGAGGACCATGTGAACCAGAACTGACCAGTAACACATGAAGAAAATTATGCTAGGACTTCTGAAAAATAAGACGACTTTTGATAAAAGCAAAAGGGTGTATGAATAGGTGATCCTAACTTCTTGATTTTTGAACATACTTTCTGTGAGGCCGTAATACTTGGAAAACTGTATCTATTCTGAACACAGGAGACATCATAAACTTCATGAGGATAGCAAAGCTGAAGAATCAGAAGAGCCTGGTATTTAATGATATCATAGAACCACTAAGTCAACCCTGGATCTGTCTACCTCAATTTTTTGTTATGTGAAGTAGTAAATATACCTAATGATGGAGTCAATTTTCTGTTGGACATTCCATTTATTTCAATTGAAAATAACTGGTAATTTGGCAAATGTTACAAGACTTACAGAGGATGTTAGATCTGTTAAGAGAAGACTCAAGATTTGGCAATCCCCTCATTTTGTTTAAGATGTCAGTAATAAAACTAGGTAAATTAAGAAGAAAAACTCAATAGATGGCTGAAAGTTTTGAAATCAAAGGCAAAATTTGTTATACCTAATGTCTGTGGGACACCTGCGCCCATCAAATTTAAATTAAAACAAATGATACAAGTGCAAATATTTGTAATAAGAATAGCCAGAACTTAATAATATTAAAGACCAAGGGAAAGTCTTAAGTTAGAAAATAGAAAATCTGAACTTAGGCCTCAGTTCTTTATTAGGAAACTTAGCATTAAATGGTGCTTTTTTTCTTCTATTTTACTGGAATGGAAACAAAAAGAGAAAGAAAACTAGGCAAAGACAAGGAACACTTCATTTATAAAACTCAGGTGGGCAATAAAATTTGGTTTATAAAAGTTTTACAACTTGAAGTTTTTTGAGTGGAATCAATACGAAGTTCATTCAAATTTCAAATAAAAAATACATCTCAGGGGATGATATTTTTAATGCAACTAAGGGAAATAACATACTTAATCAAAATAGAACTGAGAACTCACATCGCAATACATGTATGTGAAAATCCAAGAAAATTTGTAGATATTAATAGTGTTATATATGGCTATCAGTAGTCAAACAGAATTTGACACTAGACAGTCTAATTCAAGTCATTCAGAAAAGAAAAACCTATATAAACTGAATAAACAAAAGAAGATGATGTATAAAATGGTCACGACTAAAAATAATTGTATATATTAATAGTCAAAATGTTAATGCCTTAAACATATGATTGATAGAACTAGATTAAGAATATTCCTATAATTTCCATTATCTGAAAATTTGCCAACTATGCCATTTGATAGTTAGTAATTAGTCATACATTGCTGCATGACATCTTTTCAAAAATTATTATTTTTATAGGTGTGCCTCATTTCTTCGAGTAGAATAATGATAACATTTATAATTTATTTAGTGCTTCTTATGTGTCCAGCACAGTTCTCATGCTTCATTGTATTAACTCTAATCTGATTTTTCTGTCTCCTATGCACTCCACAGCTCTTATTTATTTTGGGAGAGTCATTTTTCTAGAAGCACAACTTCACTAATACAATACACGGTCACCTGTTCACATCAAAACACGTGGCCTGCCAAGAAACAGAAAGAACAGCACCTGGGCTGTCTGCTGGCAGAGTCCGTACTGCTGGAGGAAATGCATCAGACAGGCTCTGACGGCAGAGCTGGTGAAGAATCGCAGCAAGAGCCAAAAAAGGGTGGGGTGTCTCCTGACACTGGAGTGGAAGGGGAAAATCATTCCAACATGGAATCAGAAAAGTTCTCGCAACCAACCAGTGACATAGCTAATAATATTTCCTTTTGCAAGATGAGATATAGGAATCACAGCAAGGCTAAATAAATTTGCCTGAAGACACATAGCTTGTAAACAGCATATTTATAACTTTATGAGTAATTCCTATCTTCCTGAAATGTGAAAAACCAAACTGTAACCCAACCACGGAAAGACCACTTGCTTAAGGCTTCTTGAGTTTGACTCTCCATGCAATAGTCTCACATATTCATCTCGGAATAAAGCTCTTTAAACTGTTAAGGGAAAAAAAGGGAAAACAAAGTACACACATACTTTTAATTTCCCCTTTCTCATGTCCCAGGTTTCTAGCTCCATGGGGTACACATTGTGAACAGTCTGCCAGAGTTTATGAATGAATAAATAAACAATTGCTCTATCGCATAGACTGCCACGAAGTCAGTCAGGTTTCAGGAAAATCGGGCATTTAAATACTCTCACATATATAAAATAGCAAGTATTCCGTTCTCACAGCAGCTTTTCAAACTGAATGCACTTAGAGCAATTATAATCATCCAATGTAAAGAGATACAATTACTGAATTCCTTTATAGAAAATAACCCAAATCTGGAAGGCTAGCAATAGAGGCAAGAGGCATTAGTTAGGGTTTTGTCTAAGCTTCTATAAAGGAGATACAAAAATAGTGGCTTAGGCAATTTAGAAATGTATTTTTCTCTCACATAACAGAATAGAGATAGTAAAAGTCTGTTAGAGTCTTGCCATCCTCAAAACTTCTATTCCTGTATCTAATTCTTGCAAGAGGAAAATAAACAAGGCAAAAGATGTTCATTCCCATTGCATTTAAGGGTGTAGCCTTAAATATCAACTGTGTTCATGTCTCCTTAGCATAACTATGTCACAGGCCACATCTAGTTTCAAGGTGCCAGGAAACAAACTCTGCAGATAAGTGGCATGTGCCCACCCAGAACTCAAAAGCACTATTCTTTTCAATTTCAGTTTAGTGTGAGTGTATAAGCGATTAGGTTACATTGTCTGTGTTTGTTAGATCAAGTCCAAGTTACAGTTGTGCCACTCACACAGAAGTGGTGCCACATACCCTTATATGGTCCCCTTTAGGCAGGAGCACACCAATCCCTCTCCCTCCTACACTTCCTCCAGAATGTTTACTGAAGCTTATCACAATCACCAAGATGTGGAATCAACTCAAGTGTCCATCAGTTCATGAATGGATTAATAAATTGTGGTATATGCATACCATGGAATACTATTCAGGCATAAAAAGAGGAAGACTTTACATCATTTGTATTAACCTAAATGGAATTCTTAGTAAAGTATCACAAGAATGGAAAATCAAATATCCAATATCTTCAATACCAACAGCACTATTCTTAAAAGATATGAAGAATGTGTTTTTTTGTGACAATAGTGGCTTCTAACCCAGCAGGAGTCACAGTTTTGGGAAGAACGGTGCACATGTAGATCCTAACTTTTGATTTCTCTGTTCACCTTCTCCTAGAGGAAATTTTCCTGATTATATCTGTGGTTTTGAAACTGGCCATAGTCAGTTCTGCTTTCTCTTTAATGCTACGGCCTCAGCTTGGACCCAGGCGTGACTAGATTGGAATACTTGCGTCTTTATTTTAATAATTAAAAAACCCAAAGTAATAGAAAATAGTTCCACTACATGGTTAACAAATATCATAGAGGACAGGTGTACTTATAAAGAAAAGGCTTATTCTCATGCCCCATTGTGCCATTCTGTACAGGGTAATAGGGGATGCCTGTTTAATTTCTGTAACTATGTCTTCAGGCAATTATATCCCTATCTCAAAACAGCATGTCTATTTAAGTCTGTGAACTTTAGGTTTATTAATTTGAGACATCACCTATTAAGTCTTAGCTCACTGACCAATAATAGTGATTTTTATTCACTTTTTAAGAAGGAGAACTAGAATTGTCAAGGTTTTGTCTGAAATTAAGTGAGTCAATTCATTGTTCTGTGACGTATTTTCTCAGCCAAAATTGGAAATTGGATACCTCATGAAGCTTCTTTTTAGTTTTATAAATAATGATAATAAATACTGTTTTCAGAGATATTTTTAACCTATTTATATTGCCCCAATTTCATAGGTATCTGAATGGTAGGGCCATTATTTTTATTCATATTGTATTTTTGGAGAAATTAAAGTCAAAATTTGTTTAAAAAAAAGCTTTATTTGGTTTATTTATTTGGTTTAAAATGTAATAATATTAAAATTTAACATTAGTTTAAGAGATGTTTAAAGTGAAGTGTCCTATATTAGTATTTTACCAAAAGTAATCTTTTAAGAACATAACCCATCAAAGCAGAGGTTCTCAACCTGTGGGTTGAGACCCACAGGAACTAAAGGGCCGTGGCTTTAGGAAGGTTGAGAACCACTGCTCTAAAGAGATTTCTCTCATATCATAAAGTAATAATCCTGCTTCCTATTCATTGAACAAGTTTTTATCATTTTAAATAAGCCATTGGTGAATTTATGGCAATGAAATGTGATTAAAATACACATACACGCCAACAATGGTAGTGTGATATAGTAAAGGTTCATAGTATAGTGAACAGACATTTTGACGGGATTTTACTGAGCAGTACAGAAAAAGGAAAGGTCAACATTTTATACCTTGGTATGTGGTGATAGACTTTACTACCATACTTACATCAGATTTCTGTTGTAATGATTTCACATCCTTGAATATTGATATCAAAGGGACATTTGTTTGCATTTACAGTCTTAGTGATACAGGTAGCTAACAAAGATTAGTTACTTGTGCATAACAAAGAAAAAAGCAAAGCTTTTGTTTTTTTAAAAGAGATAACATTTAGTTAGATTCCAACAAGAAGCAGCTATTGAAGCATAGAGTTAGATTTATTCCCTGAATGTGGGATTATAGGAATAAGTAAAGAATCCTTTAGAGAAAGAAAGTAAGAATTATCTCCTCTTTCTTAAATAATGTATGGTAATTTTTTTGGTAATTAATATATGCTATAGAAAATCTGAGAATACAAAAAGATACAAAGAAGAAAAAATACTATATTGTCCAAGATATAAATTTTCATTATTTCATTTTCAGGTACGTAATTTCCTAAAATTGAACTCACATTTTATATTTAGTTTGCTTTTTGAATATAATATACAGTGACTATTTTCCAGTGTTACTAAAATCACAAATTATATGGATTGCATATAATTTTATTATTTAGTTAAAAAATTTCTCCATTGTTAAATAGATATTTTTTCTAAATTTTTGTTATTACAACTAATGCTATAATAAATACTTTCACGTAAAATAAAGCTTAGTTCTTGTTTCAGGTTATCTTTTTAGATAAATTTATCTGGAAGTCAAATTACTGGAGTGAAAATACTGACATTTATAACCATTTATATGAACAGATGGTTTTTCAGGAAAGGTTCTAACATGGTATGGCTGGCTTCATGCCACGGTACCAACCCTGGCATCAAACAATGTTATTAAAATAAGAGTTTGTTAACTTTGACAAACGTAAATTGTTTACATTTGTTTTTCTAGTTATTGATTGAGCTTGCATTTTTTATTTGTATTGACTGATTTACTTCTATTTGTGAATTTTACTTTTTATTTTCTCCCCTTTTTCAATTGGGGTGATTTATGAATAAGTTTTATTAATTCAGGAAGCTGCTGGTTATTCATATTTGTGATAAGAAGTTTTCCAGAATGTCATTTGTCTCCTAATAGTTTCTGCCATCTTTTCACATACAGAAGTTTGAAAATGTTAGGTAATTACACTCATTGACTTTTTCCCATTGTGATTTTTCCCTCTGGTTTTGCATTTAGTGATCTTTCTCTATCCTCAAAGCCAGCACTGCTGAACTGTAGAGAAATAGACGTCCCACCTGAAGTATGGTGTCCTTGGTGTGCTGGGTGCATTTTCAATCTTGTGGGTAGAAGGATCTTTAAAATGCGAAACTGAGCATTTACCCTAATTAAAAACCATGAATGAATTCCTTAAAGTTATGAACATTTCCCCTTCATTCTCTACGGTCCGATAGTGAATGATTCCATTTCATGATGTGCAACACATGGTCTCCTTGGTAGCTAGTGTAGTATCACAGGTGAAAATCGATTTATGTTTGCAGCAGGCATTGCAAGAGTTGCTTCTCAGGCTTCCACAGTATTTCATGTACCTCACATGCACCAGAATGTGAGGTACATGAAAAGGTACTTCACATTCTGGTCCATAGCAAGTCTTTTGGCTTGCTATTACCAAGTATTTGGAACCATATCATAGAACGGGGTCCATTCTACTGTAAGACACATCAGAAGTAGTGTACATTGCCTATATCTTACTTTACCTCAGCAGCTGCTGCAGGTTCAGGGGTCCCAGTTTGTTCTTAAAATATTGAAATCAATACAGTACTTATCTACTTTGTGTTTAGATATCTGGGTTTTAGAGGTCCCTGAATGTCCCAGTCTACTGTAGACACCCTCTCTTTGTGTTATTCTATTCAGGGGTGTTCAGCCTCGGCCCACGCGCTGATTTTGTAAAGACTTTTTTTGCTTATCTGTGGTGTCAGATATTGTAAAAAGTATGCATGGAACTTTTTTTGGCTAATTGGCTTTTGTTAGTGTTTGTATGGTTTAAGTGGCCCAGGACAACTCTTATTTGTTCATTGAACAGCAGAGAAAATAAAAAGGTTGGACACCTCACCACCCCACCATCCAAAGACCGATGCTTCACACCTGTAACAGCAACATTGTTAAGTATTTTTAATATGATACTCGACCCCTACGTATACATTCTGGAGTGGTTAAATCTAGCTAATTAACAAATGCATTACCTTGCATGGTTATTTTTTTTTTTTTAAATAACTTTATTTGAGGTATCTGACAATCACCAGTTAGTTCTCTTCCCATTGACTATAGATTTTTAAAAGTGGTGACAGGTAACCAACGTTATAGAGCTTGTTTGGTGAATCTTTATCTTCATTATGTTTCCTGGACAACAGCACACGTTATGGTATGGGATGTTCCTTATGCCTTTGGCCCAGACACCTTTGTTGAGCCTGTTACCAAAGCACGCATCTTGAGGCCCCATCTCCTTCATGGCAAATTTCCAGATCTCTTTGAATACCAGAGGGTCACGTTTCTTGAAAAGCACTCCATGGATGCACTTGTGAACGTTGCTAGTGTATTCCCAGTCACCTCCTCGTTGATGGCAGATTGGCTGTTCTTCTTCTCACTAGTCGTCTTTGTTGGTTCCAAATTAGAAAGGAAGCAGTTATCATTTTTAAATAGAAAAAATGTTGTTTTTATTTGATTAAATCCTGGTCTTTTCTAGGCATATTATATTGAAGCATATGAAACATCCATACATTCAGATTTTTAACTTTTAACTAAAACACATTATTAATAGTTATTATTATTGATTAGCATGTACTGAAGTGGCACTAAGAATTTAACATGAGTGTCCTGCTTGAGTCTGTGGAAGGCACTATTTTTATTCATGATTACACAGTAAGGAATCAGAGGCTTAGAGATGGTAACACCCATGGTCTCTGTGCAGGTGAGAAACTGCTGAGGACTGAACCCAGTCAGTGCCATTTCAGAACTCTGCATCAGAATTGCTGTGCCATCCTGCAGAGGTTGTTTTGTGATTAGTAGCTACTCACTAGGGCAGTATTTCCCAGACTTGCCTATAAAAGACGTCACCTAAGAAATTTGTTCAAAATGTCCTTTTTTAGGTCCGTTCCCTTGGAGTTGATCCCATAAATCTGAGTTCAAGAAGCTTCACAGGTGATTCTTATCAGGAATGATTAAAAACCATGCTTTAAGAGATATTTAGAAAATACAAACATCTGGCCTTACTTAGAAGCCACTTAGCTTAGAAATTAACAGAAATGTTCTTTCTCTTTGTTTTTCATAATTTAACAAAGGGAGAAAGCTCAGGAGACCCACTAGGAAGAGCTTCCTGTTAGTTTGGGAAGCAAGCATATCTAACTAAAAACAATTTTTACATATTTAAAATAAAATAGTAGAGATGATTTGATGATAGATAGGAGCCCAAGAGACAGCAATATAACTTGTCCTGTCCTTCCATTTTATATCTACCAAGAGTTTTTCCATCTCATCATAGCCAGATAAAGGGTGTCTTCTACATGAACATTCGCAGTTTTAAATTTTGCCTAAAAAAATCAGGCATACTATTATTTTTTTATGATACTCCTTAAATTAATTCATTATATATACATTAAAATTTACGGACTATAGAACACTCTCCACTTTATAAAGAGAGAGAATAATACTATATCAGTAAGCTACAATATTCCTATAATTCAAATACATTTTCTTCATAGAGAAAATCAATATTGCTCCAGGAAAGGTTTTAGATATATGGCTAACCTCACTAGTTCAAGATGAGAAATTTTTGAAGAGTCAATATTTGAAAGAAATGGCAGATCATGATGAAACCGTCCTAATTCCATAAGGTGGAATATTCCACAGAACAGTAATTGTGGGCACTTGAAAGAATCAGCAGCATGAAGATAGAATCAATACGGTTCTAGATTATTAGGGACCAGATAGCCAAATGCAGTGTTCAAATTTAGACTGGGTCCTGTTCAAAATAAAAACAGTAATAAATGAGAAACATGGGGGAATTGGAGATATCTGAATTTGAATGAAATATTATGTGATTTTATAGAATAATCATTAATTTTCTTTGGTCATAACAGTGCTGAATTTTTTGTTCTTATTTTTAGAAAAATGTGCGCTGGAATATTTAAGGATAAAGTGTCATGATGTTGCCAAATGGTGTGGTTAAATGCATAGATATTTATACACAGCACATGTGGATACACATACAGGGGGAGGGAGATAAAATACAGGAAAAACTTCTATTGATTATATTGTTTCCTACTGAAATAAATGACTCCTCCTTGAAGATAAGGCTGATTCTACATCTGGGGCAGAAATGTGCAAGATGAGCCTCAACATTTTATTATCGCCTATGTCAAGGAAGCTATCAAAGTCTACTACGTTTGTGTAAAAGACTCAATAACTTTTGATGTTTTCTCTTAAAGGAGTAATTTGATCAATAAGGATAGTAACTATTAAATCTATGAATTCTTAGTGATATATTAAAATACAGTTGGCCCTTCTTAGAGGATGGAATATTTTGAAAATTGATAAACAAGGGTTGAAATCAAACATTTATTTTATCTTTTTTTATATAATTGTACTGTTGGGTTAGTAAATAGTAGATGAAGGAACATTTCTTTTTATAGCCACACATTAGTTAACAAATGAAGAAATGATAAAATCAAATATCAACATTTTGAAACCTGTAATAAATTAATGGCTCTAGGTACTATACCACAGTGCTTGTGAACATCATCTAAGGGGAAATGACCAGGGACAAAAATGATAACCATGTGAGGCAATGCATTCATTAACTAGATTTAAACATTCTTGGACGTAATATACTTCAACACGTCATGTTGCGCACAGCAGAAACTTACAATATTATCTGTCAACTTAAAAACAATTAAGAAATGAGAGACAAGCAAATAATACATGCCCCCCTAATGGAAGGATGTACCACCTACTGGGAAAATATCCTTTCTATAATAAATCTAATCAGGCCTTTGCATCCAACTACAAATTTATAAGAAATGTAAAAGTTAGGGGAACATATTTAAGAAAACAAAATAAAATAAAATTTAACAGGATGAAATCATAAAAATCTGGATTGTGAGAAAATATACAGTGTCCACAAGTAAAATGTAAATGAGAGAGGGAAAAAGCTATTGACAAAAAGATTCTTCAGAGACATACTGTCTCGCTGTCATATGTCCATCTTATCTGGATCCCAATTCCCACAAACTACTACAACATACCATAATGTGATGGGACATTTGATCATTTACTAGGTATTTGAAAAAGTTAAGGCATTTTTTTTTTTTTTTTGTATTATAGTGTTATTGTGATTATGTGACATTTTAGAGATACATATTAAAATAACTACAGAAAAAGTGGTACAATGTCTGGGACGTGCTCCACCATAATATAAAAAAGGGAGAGAAAAGTGAATAAGGTTAGACCTGGCAAAACTTCATATTTGAATTTAGGCGATGAACAACTTTTTTTTTTTAAGTATAAATTTTATTGATAGTCTCTCTACTTTCTTGTCAAGTAATTAAAATATGGCTTATAATGAGAAAGTAAAAATCTTCTCAGCCATTCCTTTGTCTGGGATAACAGGCACAGGTAATGCTAGATGGAAAGTTGACAAGAGACAGGATTTTGGTCAAGGACATGCTGCAGTTCTTGTTAAAAAAAAAAAGAACCCTATGAAGTTGTTACTCTTATTATTTGCATTTTGCAGGTGAGAAAACCCAAGCAGAAGAAGGTAAAGTGAATTGCACAAGGTCACACACGATGGTTTGTGGTGGAACCAGGTTCCAAATCCAGGCTTTTTGGATCCAAGGCCTTTATGCTTAACCACAATGGTGGGTATCCCTGGGTTGAGATTTTCACTGGGATATTTTTCTGTCTTCACATGGAACATATAAGTAAATTAATAGGTTACTTAGAGGATGCAGATTAAAAATTAGGTCTAGGCCATGAAACAAGGCCGTAGGACGGAGATGCTAAGGGTTTGTGCCTCTAAATTCCCACCATGTGTGAGCTGAATCTGTTTGGGCACATGTCAGATGATCCCGGCTCCTTCTGAAGGATGTAAGGGCGTACATTTTGGGAATATAAGGATAGGTAAGCATGGTATTGTTCCTTTCATTCTTACGCAAAATAGGGAATGAAAATGCATCCTTTCCTGATTGAGATATGCTCTCTACCTCTAAGAAGCAAGAATCTATAAAATGTTTTTTAATTATATTGTTTATAATATTGTTTGATATCTTCAAGCAAGATAGCTGTATCATAAGAATGAATATAAAGAGAACCCCAGCATGTTAAAAAATTTCCTTATGCTAATGTGTTCAGATATTAGAAACCGATTGATTACATCTGTAAAATAGACATGGAAATGATACCCTCCAGGAGGCAACAGGGAGAGTTTAATAAGATGCCTTAAATCACTCAACCTACAACGCACCTAAAATGTTAATTAAGCAACTTTTTTTTTTATCCTCACCTCTGCTCTGCTGGCTTTAGTAAAAGCCTGTCTGCCAGACTAACTCTCTACAGGTACCTCCAATTCTGTTTGAAGTTAGCGATCTGGGCTTGGCTCATAACATTCACAGTAGATTTACCTGAAAGATCAATAAAAGCATGTTCAAAGCTAGATTGGCTTCATAGAGCCTAGGATTTTTATTAATTCATATAAACTTCCTAAAACTTTCACTAGAAAGAAAAAGAGAAGGAAACTTGAGAATATTCACATTGTAGGAAATTGAATTGGCATCATGGAGTTTCGGAATTGGTTTGGAGCCTGTGAATCCCCTTACATGTCAGAATTTGTGGAAGCTCCAAATGCTGAGTCTTTCTTAAGCTTTCTAGAAGGTCTCAGAATCATCAATCATATAAAAAAAAGTGTTTGATAAGTGCCAGCTTCTTTGTCCTGGTCACTGTGTAAGTTTAGTAATAGGTTTTGCTCTTTGTGAACATATGTTGCTGGCCTCAGCAGCACATGTATATTTTGGTGTTAATTATCTGTATATTTTTATAGAAGAGTTTTGAAGGGAGTAGAGCAAAGAAAAAAATTAGTTAGTTAAAGAAGCTATTCAAATCCTTGGATTTGGGAGAAGGATGAAGTAACATTTCAGAAGATGTGTACTAACAGAGAAAAATAAAAAATGCATTTTGAAGGCAAATACAATTGTGGCTGGAATATTCCTGAGTGATTGACTAATCACCTTGATTCTCAGTCTCTGTACTTGTGAGCCAGGAAAAAGAAAAAAATAAAGGAAATGATTTAAAGGAAATGATCTGTTTTCTTATTTGTAGAGTTAAGGATTTAGAAAGGCTATTTCAAAATAATCTTTCCTGAGCTATGATTTTTATATTTAAAAGATAGGGTAGTAGAAGGGGAGATATTTATGGGATTTGGAGAGTCTTCCATAAAACAGTGATATTGTCACAAGCTAACTGTCCAACATGAAGATTCTTGGAAAGTTGAGAAAATCAGGGAGTTCTAGCCACAGGGAATAGAGCAGGAAAATTAATGTGTAATTTGATTAGTATTTATAATTTACTGGAAATGTTATCTCATTTAAGGGCAATTGTTAATTTGTTTTTGTTGGAAGGGCAATATTGCTGTTTTTGTTTTAGATTTAGATTTTTTTTTTTTTTTAAAGACAATATGGTTTAACTAAGAGTATAAAATTAGGAACTAGAAGCTAATCAACCGGCAGAGAAGCTTTGATCTTTAAAATGCTGGAATTATCTTTAATCAGAGGAGATTTATATTGGCTAAATAGTGGGATTAAGGTGAAATTATCATCATTTTGTGCACTAAAATGTTGATCCTTTCTCTTCTAACAGAAATAATTCAGTTCTATTAGTATTCAAAAACTGAATAAAAACTCAGTTTTCTCTTTGAACTAAATGACCCATTACTTTTCAATTGCTTCAGTTTTAAACGTTGTTTTATCCCCTTCACACAGTTTTAATATTAGTATTCACAATGGTGAAATATAATTGCTGACCTAAGATTTTATTATACTCACCAGTGTTTTAACTTTTTTCTTCTATGGAGTACTTTATGGGAAGAAGTTTTTACTTATCAATGTTTTAACTTTTTTCTCCTATAGAGTAATTTATGGGAAAAAGTTTTTACTAGAACTATCTTCTTTCCCTTTCAAGAAAAAAAATAATATCAGAGCATAAATTTCTCCTTTTATTCTGTGGAAAGCCTGTCCCTTGCTCTACAAAATGTTGTTTTAAAATTTTGCAATATTTTTACATATATTAAAAAAAACTGAAACAGCAATAATATGTATACTCAACAGTGTTATATTACATGTTTTACTACAATATTTAACATGGGGTACTAGGCTGACTGCTTTTTGTGCTGATCATGGAAAATAGTACCCTAATAATTACATATATTTGGATATTTTGTCAATCTGTCATTGATCATTTATTCATATAATAAACGTTCACTGATTGGCTTTCATCCAGATTTTACAATAACTATCTTTATGTATTGGTATGCCAAATTTCATATAACAAATTTTTATTTTATGGGATATTTACTTGTGTGTTGAATTTATGCTTTTAAATTCACACTACTGCCCATCGTAGGTAGCAAACCTGTCATTCATTCATTCATTTTTTTCATTCAACACTTATTGAGAATCTTCTTTAGGCCAGATTCTAGAATTAAAATTGTGTACAAAACAGTCTTCCTACTCTCATAGAATTTGAAGCTAGTGGGACAGACATATAGTCACACAAATAATTATATATTGAGGATAACTTTCTATAAAGAAAAACTTTAGAGTGTTAGGAAATTGTAATGGGAAACTTAGTTTAGAAGGCAGTGTCAGAAAAGATCCTCTTTATACGGAGGAGTTTAAACTGCAACCTGGTGGCAACAAGTTGGATGGAACTAAAGACCATTCTCCTAAGTGAATTATCTAAAGATTGGAAAAACAAACACCACAAGTACTCGCTATTAAATTGGAAGAAATTGATGATCACATGTGCCTACAGAGGGAAGTAAAACTCACTGGAAATTCATGTCTTGTTTTTTAAGGAAACTGCCAAACTGGTTGTACCTTATATGTTTTCACCAGCAAAATATTCTATTCCAGGGGTGACAACTTTGGGTAGAGATTCTGTGAGAGTGGTATTCTTGTGCAAATTTGTTCATTAACTAAATTTCCTTCTCTTGCCTGATTGTATTGGCTAGAACTTCCAGCACTATGTTAAATAGTAGTGGTGATAGAGAACACCCTTGTCTTGTTTCAGTCCTGAGTGGAAAGCTTCCAGCTTTACTCTGTTCAGTGTAATATTAACTGTGGGTTTGTCATAGATGGCTTTGATCAGTTTAAGGAATGTGCTGCCAATGCCTATATTCTTCAGTGTTCTAATTAAGAAAGGATGCTGAATTTTATTGAATGCTTTTTCTGCATCTATTGAGGGAATCATGTGGTCTTTGTTTTTGCTTCTGTTGATATGGTGAATTATGTTTATGTATATGTTATTTTTTATTGAATTTTTATTTTTTTTGTTAAATTATAATAGTGTTCATTAATGTATTTAAGGGGTACAATGTGCTGATTTTATATAGAATTTTGAATGTTTACATCAAACTGGTTAACATAGCCTTCACCTCATTTACTTAATTATTGTGTTAAGACATTTATACTCTACTCTTAATAGATTTGATATGTACACTTGGTGAGGGTATCATATGCACCATACGTAAGGTCCCAACAGTTACCTTCTCTCCATCCAACCTCTTTTTCCCCTCCCACTCCTCTTCCCTCCTTCATCCTGGACTACAATTATGTTTTATCTTTCATATGTAAGTGTGGGTGATTATATATTGGTTTCATAATAGCACTGAGTACATTGGATGCCTTTTCTTCCATTCTTGAGATAATTTACTAACAAGAATATGTTCCAGCTCAATCCATGTAAACATAAAAGAGGTAAAGTCTCCATGTTTTTTAAGGCTGCATAATATTTCATGGTATATATATACCACAATTTGTTAATCCATTCATGGGACAATGGGCACTTGGGCTGCTTCCATGACTTGGCAATTACCCTCCAAAACATTTTGGTGCAAATATCTTTGTTGTAAAGTGATTTTTGGTCTTCTGAATATATACCTAGTAGAGGAGGAATTGCAGGATTGAATAGTATGTCTACTTTTTGATCCCTAAGAGTTCTCCAAACTTCCTTCCAAAAAGAACAGATTAGCTTGCATTCCCACCAGCAGTGCAGAAGTATTCCCTTCTTTCCACATCCATGCCAACATCTGTAGTTTTGAAACTTTTTTATGTGGGCTACTCTTACTGCTATGTGGAATTAGATGATATCTCAAAAGTGGTTTTGATTTGTATTTCTCTGATGATTAAAGATGAGCATTTTTTCATGTGTCTGTAGGTACCTATCATTATTTGTGAGTACTGATTTTGTATCCTGTGATGCTGCTGTATTCCTTGATCTCTTCTAAGAGTTTTGTTGTTGAGTCCCTGGGATTTTCCAGGTATAGTATTATATCATCAGCAAAGGGTAAGAGTTTGATCTCCTCTGAACCTATTTGGATATCCTTGATCTCCTTTTCTTGCCTAATTGCAATGGCTAAGACTTCCAGTACTATGTTGAATAGCAGTGGAGACAATGGGCATCCTCACCTTGTACCTGAGTGGAAATGTTTTCAATTTTCCTTAATTCAATATGATGTTGGCTGTGGGTTTGCTATAGATGGTCTCTATCAATTTAAGAAATGACCCAAGTAAGCCTATTTTCTTAAGTGTTCTGATCATGAAGTGATGCTAGATATTATCAAAAGCTTTTTCTACATCAATTAAGAGAATCATATGGTCTTTGTTTTTTATTTTGTTTATGTGATGTATTATATTTATAGATTATTTATGTTGAACGAACTTTGATACCCTGAGATAATACCAACTTGGTCATGGTGTATAATTTGTTTGACGTGTTGTGGATTCTGTGTTCCAGTATCTTACTGAATATTTTTGCGCCTATATTCATTAAAGATATTGGTCTATAATTTTATTTCATTGTTGGGTCTTTTCTTGGTTTGGGGAGCGGGGTGATATTTGCTTCATAGAATGTGTTGGGAAGTATTTTTCTTTTTCTATGTTTTGGAAAAGGTTATGAAATATAGGTACTAGTTCCTCTTTAAAGGTTTGGTAAAATTCTTATGTGAAGCCATTGGTCCCTGATTTTTCTTTATAGGGAGATTTTATATAGTTGATGCTATTTTACTACTTGATATACGTCTATTCAACATTTCCAATTCTTTTTGTCTGAGTCTAGGAAAGTGGTGTGCTTCCAAATATTGGTCTATTACGTCTAGGTTTTCATATTTCTGAGAATAAAGTTTTTTATAATATTCATTAAGGATTTTTTAAATTTATGAGGTATCGGTTGTTATTTTGCCTTTATCATTTCTGATTGATGATATTAGCCATTTCACTTTTTTGTTTCTGTCACCTAAGATGTGATCAATTTGGAGGATGTTCCATAGGCTGATGAGAAGAATATGTATTTTGTTTTATTAGGATGAAATATTCTGCAGATGTCTGTTATGTCCATTTGTTGTAGAATCAAGTTTAAGTCCAATATTTATTTTTTTTTAATTTTTATTTTTACATATACATGTGTTAATTAGGTTTCCTTTTTTTTTGCCTTCAAAAAATTAAAAAGACTAAAATATAATAACAATAACAATGTTTAAGATAAGGATTAGAAACAAAAATCTTGTAAAGGTTTAGGTTCTTTGTTTAGTTTATTCTTGGAGGATCCATCCAACTCTACCAAACAGGTGTTAAAATCTCCGACTATTATGGAAGATATTAAATTGTTCATGTCTATTACAGTTTCCTTTATAAATTGAAGAGCATTGTGGTTGGGCACATAAATGTTAATAATTGAGATCTCTTTCGTGTTGAGTGTTTCCCTTGACAAATATAAAGTGACCATCCTTATTTTTCCTTACATTTGTTGGTTTAAAGCCTGTTGTATATGCTCATAGAATTGCAACCCCTGCTTTTTTATGATTTCCATTTCCCTGGATTATAGATGTCCATTCCTTCACCCTAAGTCTATTTTTATCCTTTTATGTAAGATGAGATTCTTGTATGCAGCAGATGTCCAGTCTGAGTTTATGTATCCAGTCAGCCAATCTATGCCTCTTTAAGGACATTTAGACCATTCACATTAATTGAAATAATTGATAAGCCTGGTAGTGTTTTGGGTGTCATGTTTTTGAATATCAAGTGGCCATTTTTAATCCTTTCACCACCAGGGAAGCTGGGTTTTGTTCAAAAATTTCTGAGTGAATTTATTTTGGTGGTATAGCATTGTGTTGATCATTGTGGAGGATGGGTCTGAGAATAACCTGGAGAGCTGCTTTAATTATGGCAAATTTCTTCAACATGTGTGCATCATTAAAGTATTTGACTTCTCCATTACAAATGAAACTCGGGTTAGCTGGGTACAAAATCCTAGGCTAAAAGTTGTTTGGTTTTAGGAGGCTGAAGTTCGATGACTATCCTCTTCTGGCTTAGACAGTTTCAACTGAGAGATCTGCATCATTCTAATCTTTTCCCCTTGTAGGTTATGATTTTCTTATGTCAGGCTGCTTGCAAAATTTTCTTTCATCTTAACTTTGGCAAAGTTAATTACAACGTGTTTAGGAAATGCTTTATTTGGTTTGAGTTGTGCTGGGATTCTGAAACTGTCTGCTATCTGCCATGTTTGGGAAATTCTCCTTCATTGTATCTTGAAGTAGAGCATCAGTGACTTTAGGATGATCCTGTTCTCCTTCAGGAATTCCTATAAGGCAAATGTTTGCTGTTTTGGACTGGTCCCATAACTCTCTAAGGGAATGATCCATTTTTTTGCTCTTCACTTCTCTGCCTCTTTGAGTATTTTGGAGCATTCAAAAGCTTTGTCTTCATTGTCAGAGATCCTTTCTTTTGCCTGCTTCATTCTGTTACTGAGGGATTCTACTGTATCTCAGTTCCTTGAGAACTGCAATTTCTTGCTTCATTGTTTCTAAATCCTTGAAGATTTTGTCTTTGAATTCATTGATTTCTTGAGACAGCTTTTGAACTACTCCTTGAATTTCTAATTCCAACTTTACTTCCATTCTATTAATCGTATTTGCCATCCATATTCTGAACTCTATTTCTGACATCTCAGCCATTTGTTTGTGAATGGCATCCTCTGTTGTGTCTCTTTTGTTTTTCCTTGGGGGAGTTGATCTACTCTGATTATTCATGTGGTCAGAGTTTTTTCATTGATTCCACCCCATGATTATTTTTCACAGTTTGGCTAGAGAAGCTGGTAAGGTCAAATTGGATTGAGGGTTCCGGGAGTTATAGCTAACCAGCCCTTTACCAAAGAGCTGGTGACTGTGGCTTTTTCCATACAGCTTTACAAAGGTCCTGTTCAGTAGTTCAGCCTGAGACTCTGGGGACCTACTTGGTGTGGGGAGCCAGGTGGCTCTGTCTTATATTCTGCTAGTCTCTATCCATCATACTGAATCAATGAATTAGGGCTGAAATCTCAGTTGGGGAGAAATTCATGCAACTAAGACACCCCAACACACCCTGGGCAATGACTGGAAGAGGAGAATCAACCCCATCCCTCTACAACACAACCAGGGTTCAACCTTGGGGAGGAAGGGTTCCTGGGTGGCTGACCCAGGTCAAGAGTTCCAAATCAATTGTCCCAGTCAGCACAATCACTGATCAAGTGGGAGACTTCAGAAAGTCTTCTGCAACTAGACAGCAGGGATCTACTGGCAGCTCAAATGTGACTCTCTCTGGTGCTCTGTGGGATCAGAAAGCACCTCCCACTCAGCAAAAAAGTAAGTTCAGGGGGGCTGGTGCCTCATTCCCTACCTTGGACCTCTGACACACCCAGTCACTGGTATCCCTGTGGGGTTGTGGCTCAGTTCCCTCCAATGAGCAAATGTGCCAGCAATTTGCACCTGCCAGAATCACAGTGGAGTCAATGCCTCCTCAGCCAGGCCCCTACACTCTGCCACCAGCCAGCAGGGGAAGCTGAAGCCTGACTTCCTTCAGTGCTCAATGAAAACTTGAGAGTGTTCCACCTGAGTTTATTCCAAGGCAGAGGTTAACAGTGCAGTGAATTTTTTTTATCCTTCAGAGACTGTACCTCTGCGACAGCTGCACTTCTCCTCTGGTACCACTGCAGGGTGAGGTCTGGCTACCTCTGGCAGTCCACAGAATTGAGATATCTCTCCAAAATTTGACCCGGGGGGGGGGGGGATTGCTCTACTATAGCTGTTGCTGTGTGGCAGGTACCTCCATGAAGGTTCACACACCTCAGGGTGGGTTCCCAAGCTGCTGCCCACTTATATAGCTTCCCGTGTCTCTGCGTATCACCGATACACACTTTTGCGGTGCCAGGCCAGTTACCCACCTCCACCCGCCACTTTCCACTTCAATTAGAGTCACAGTGTCAGTGCAGCTGTGCTGCTGTGGCCTATGCAATGCCTAGGCCTATGCAATGCCCAGCCCTAGTCCTAGTGGAACCACAGACACTCCACTCTCTGCAGGGGGTGGGCTCCCAGAACCCAAGGTGAGGGGGAAAGGGTGGACTGGGAGTTCAGAATGGTAGAGAAAGTATTTTTTCAACTTTTATGCTGGGCAAGAGAATGCCCAGGCTCACAGCAGGGTCTCCCTGGAGAAGAAATCTCAGCCTTCAGCTATTCTCTCCCATGGGATGAGACAAGAGGTCTTCAGTTCACTGTTTGTTTGTAGAGATTACACAGCAAGTCACTGTCTTAGAGACAGAATCTCACTTTATCACCTTGGGTAGAGTGCCGTGGAAGTTTAGAGAGCTGGAGGTTGCCTCAGCCTCCTGAGTACCTGGGACTACAGGCACCTGCCACAACGTCTGGCTATTTTTTGTTGTTGTTGTTGTTGCAGTTTGGCTGGGTCTGGGTTTGAACCTGCCACCGTCAGTATATGGGGCCAGCGCCCCACTCACTGAGCCACAGGTGCCGCTCACTCTTCTTTGTAGTTTTGATAGAGTTCTGGTATAAAGCCATTTGGACCAGGGCATTTTTTTTGGGGGGGGGGGCGGGGAGTTTTTTATTGTTTCTTTGACCTTGGTGCTTGAAATTGGTCTGTTCAGAAGGTCTATTTCATCTTGCTTAAGTCTAGGGATGGGGTGTTATTCCAAGTATTGATTCATTTTCTCTACATTGTCAAATTATTTCTGGGCATAGAGTTTCTTCTGCTATTCAAAGATAATCTCTGTATCTGGGTGGCATCTATTGTTATTTCCCTTTTATCATTTCTGATTGAGGTTACTAGAGATTTTGCTTTTCTATTTCTGGCTAGTCTGGCCAAAGGTTTATCTATTTTATTTACTTTTTCAAAAAAACAATCCCTTGTTTCATTAATTTTCTGAATGATTCTTTTGTTTTCAATTTCATTAATCTCTCATTTAATTTTGGATATTCATTTTCTTTTGCTGGGTTTAGGCTTAGATTGTTCTTCTTTTTCCAATTTCATAAAATGGTGTGTGAGTTTTTTGATGCACTCTCTTTCTGTTTTTCAGATGTAGGCATCTAAAGTGATAAATTTTCCGTTCAGGACTGCTTTTGCTATATCCCATACGTTTTGGTAGCTTGTGTCTTCATTGTTGTTATGCTTACGGGTGCAGTGAGATTAGGAGTGAGAAGAGTCTTGGCACCTGTGGCTTGTGGGCTCTGCCCAGAAACATCCTTTTGTGGCTGCAGGGAGGCAGCAGGAGACTTCTGGATCCCAGGAGGAGGACAAAAACAGTGGAGAAGTGACAAGTGGTTTTTCTTTATCTTTAGTCATGAGAAGTTTGACTAAGGTATGTGGTGAGGTTCACTTTTTTTTTGGAGTGGTGATGTGTGCTATTTGAGGTTTGCTCAGTAAATCTGTAAGTTTTTGTCTTCTGTGAGATTTTGGAAATTTATAGCCTTTATTCTTCATCTGTCCTCTTACCCTCTTTTGCATTTCAAATGGCATGAATGTTAGGTTTTTTGTTATAGTTATGTTAAGTGCCAAGGTTCTGTTTTAGTTTTAGTTTTAGTTTTTTAATTTATTTACTGGGCAATTTTCATTGCTCTGTCTTAAAGATCGCTGATTTCTTTTCTCTGCCACATCCATTATGCTGTTAAGAAGAATCTATTTAGTTTTCTTTCTTTTTTTTTTTTTTTTGTGCACTTGGTATATATTTTAGTTATATAATTTACATTTGGTTCTTGTCTGTAATTTCCTTTGGGGTTTGCCTTTTTATTTTTGCATTTGTTTTATTCATATTAATACTTGCTTGTTTAAGCATTTTTATGATGGTTGCTTTAAGATTGTTATCTAGTAATTTTTATGCCTCTGCCATATTTTGCTTTCTATTTGCATTCAAAAGGAGATCTCCTTGGTTCTTTGTTATGTGTAGTGATTTTTGTTTGAGACAGGGACATTTTGAACATTATAAGACTCTGGATCTTATTTAAATGTTTTGTTTTAGCTTGCTGCCGCTGATGGTATTTTGGCAGGGAAAAAGCAGGTGGTGGCAGCCTCCTTACTTCTGTGTAAGGACTGAAGTCCAGTTTTCCCTTTAGGCCTCTTTTAACTCCTGGCTAGTGTGAGAGTTTTAACTCTTACCTAGGCTTCCACTGTTACAATACTGGCTTAGAGGGATACGATTGTCTTTCTCACTTACCATGTGAGACACTGCAGAGGATGGCCTTGTACCTGCTGGTGGTGGTGAAAATCGGCTGTTTGCTAGGCCTCTTCTGATGCTACTCCAACAGCGAGGGTGGGGCCTGGCTCTGGGGGCAGATGTTCAGCATTTTCACTTGTTCTTCTCTGAAACTCTGAGTGGGGGAGATTCTTTCCTCTCATCATAGACGAAAGTCCTGGCTCCCTACTCAGCATTCCCTGATGCACTGCACTGCTGGGGTTCAGTTTGGAGGGCACTGGTAAAGTGGAAGTTGAGGCTCTGCACTTGATCTCTGCCGGCATAATTGAAAGCAGATCCACAGTTTCTTCTGTGTTATTCAGATGCAGTAGAATAATTAATGAAAAATGTTTTCTGTTTTACTAGGCTTCCCTTTTCCTGCTTTTTTTTTTTTTTTGTCACATAAAGCTTGCTTTTGCTGGGGCTTTTCTTGTCTGCATTCTTTGGCATTTCTCAGTTATCAGCATCTTCTTCAGTAAGAGGGGTCCTAACTAATCTACCTTTTTCTCTGTACCTTTATAGTCTTATATCTATTTTATATAATGGCTAGAGTATTTAGTTGTTCTTAGTAGGAGAAATAAAAAGTGTGTTTACTCCCTCTTCTCAGAAGCAGAAGTTTGATGCATAGAATTATTATTATCATTTTTAATTGAAAAATACATTTATTTCAGGTTTATGTGAGGGTACAAACAACCAGGTCAAAATATTTGATTTTTTTAGGTAGAATCCCTCTTCTGGTTAATGTCCCACACCCAGAATGTATTCCAAACACCCCCATTCTGTCTGGGTGCCCATTTAGTTAGAGCACCCCATCCGCCCCTTCTTCCCCCTCCCCCCAGTTTAAATTGAAATAATTTTTTCCTCCTATGTGGGCATGCATTAGATCATCTGCTGGCTTCATATTAGTATTGAGTACATTGGATAATTCTTTTTTCAGTTTTATGATACTTTACTAAGAAGAATTTGTTTCCGCTCCATCCAGTATATTACAAAAGATGTGAAGGCACCTTCTTTTTGTATAGCTGAATAGTATTCCATGGTATACATATACCACAATTTCTTAATCCATTCCTGAGTTGATGGGCATTTAGATTGTTTCCACATCTTGGTGATTGTAAATTGATTAATGATAAATAATCTAGTGTAAACATCCTTATGATAAAATGATTTTTGTCTTCTTCTGGGTAGATGCCTAGTAGTAGAATTGCAGGGTCAAATGGGAGATCTAATTTGAGTTCTTTGAGGAGTCTCCATACTTCTTTCCAAAGAGGCTGTATTAGTTTTCAGTCCCACCAACAGTGTAAAAGTATTCCCCTCTCTCCACATCCATACCAGCAGCTGCAGCTTTGGGACTTAATTAAACTGAAAAGGTTCTGTACAGCTAAGAAGACAACAACCAAAGCACATAGACAACTTTAAGAATGGGAAAAGATGAGGAGGGATTAAAGATGGCGGCTGAGTAACAGCTTCCCTGTAACTGGGCCTGGCGAATCTGGGGAGACAAGACTCCAGACATCTCTGGCCGGTGGGACCTGCCTACAATCATCCCTTTGAGGACACAGAGAGCCAGCAAGGG
>CAUYPK010025253.1:0-40575 GCA_963574355.1 Loris lydekkerianus
GGATCCTGAAGGCCTTCGAGTATTTTACTACTTGGTACAAGACCTGAAATGTTTAGTTTTCAGTCTCATTGGATTACACTTCAAAATTAAACCAATTTAAATTTTATGTTTCTGAAGCTGTTTGTATATTTGATTAAGGGATGGGTAAGGGAGGGTTTATTTTGTCATATACAATACTGGGAATTTTATGAATGTGAAGCAAATAAATTTTTTTGTATGTAAGTTGAAATAGGAAAATACATAGACAAGGTTAATGATCATCCTTCCGTGGGTCCAAGTGGGTTGAACAGTTCCTACACACATTCAATTCTATAAATAAAAGCTACCTTTTGCTGAAAAGTTATTCTAATAAAACATATCAAAGCCTAAAAAAAAAAAAAAGAAAGAAATTGAAGTTCTTTCGATGGGAAATAGAAATAAAAATGAAGGTCTGGTATTAGTTTGCTGATTTCTAACACTGTGTCTGAACTATTAGATAATCTTGGTGAAGTAGGGTCTGTGTATGTCTGTGTGTGTAACTGTGTGTGTCTGTGCACACATGCATACTACTACGCATGATCTACAATAATTTCTATGTCTATCTAGCTAGATTAAGTAGATGTTAAGGATCATCAGTTTTCAGTGACCCTTTCAACATTGATCTAACAGCCATGTCCCGTATTTGTAAGTCCTGCTTCAAATACCACTGCCATTCCCTTCAATACCTTTACTCATCTGTCTAACCAACTTGTTGAATTGCTAACCCATATCATTGAAAAAGAAAACTTACTAACTGGAACCCAATATCTGTTTAAGGTTTTTTAAGGTCAAGTTTGCAGGCCCTCACTGCGTATCTGTCAAGTGTGTGAACCATGTGATGATTTTCATAGACCTATGTAGTCTGCAGTCCTTCTAGCTCTGGCAACCGTGGAATGGGTCCAGCAAGGGACACGAAGTCCAGGATACATGCAAGGTGGCAATCACGGCAACCGCCCTGACAATTTTAGCAAGACAACAAGGAGAGCAAGGACATTTGGGGGAAAAGCCATGAGAGAGGGGCAGAATAAGTCGATTTGAGAGTATTATGAGGTAACACGGGACATTTTCTTATTCACAGTTGCATGTCTGTGACAGCATGGTGACTGATACAATAGATGCTTGTTGTCAAAATATAAAAATATGCTGAGAGTTAATTCGATTTGGAATATTCTAAAGGTTTCTTTTAACTGAGAAAATCTTCCTTGAGGCCACTTATAGATTGGTAAAGGCACTACAAATTACTTTGCACACCTGCTAACCTTAATATAAATGTGTGAAATTAAAGAGAGAACAGAAAACTAGTTACTGTTATTATTTAGTTTAGAAGGCAATTCAGCAACTCTCCTAGAAAAATGCATTTGAACTTTCCAATATTAATGAACAAATGCATCACCTTCTACTGGGACAATTTTAGTGCTGAAATTTAACTGAAACATTATGGGGCTATTTTTCAACTTTGGATTCTGAAACAATTATAATAAACTACAAAAATTCCTCTCAGAAAGTAGTGGAAAATATGCTTGTGTTTTTCTGCTGTCTTGTTTGTATGTAGATAATGTTAGTTTTTCTAATTTGAAAGGAAAATAAAAAATAAGTTGAAATATTTGCTTAAAGCCAATAGATTCAGTTCTAATATTTCCATATGGGTCATTTAAATGTATACTTTAGCTAATAGAAAATACACTACCATATGCCTATAGGAAAGATCCCCATAACATACCGTGAATGTTCAAAAATAGTTGGTGTATTCCCTTAACTGACTTGAACTCCAAGACTCTAGAAACTTCATTTAATATCTTTATAGTTCACATCTTAATTGGTAAAATGGGGATGACAGAGCAGTGACCCACTGAGTTCAAGGATTAATACAAAGCAGCTTCTTTAATAATTATTTCTTGGTGTGATGTGGTCTTTGCCCATTTCATTGCTCTTTAGTATCACCTAGTGGAAAATCTACAGAAATTGGGGACAAAGATGACATAAATATGTCACTTTTAAACTTTAGTCCCTAAATTTATGCGTAATTACAGTTGAGTTTTGCTGAAAGCTCTGGAAGCCTCTTTTTTGTGGCTGTAGTCTGTCCAGTATTAATGAAGACCCTTGGACCTGTAACCATCTGACATAGTGAGAAGGGTGAGGGAAGCAGAGGCTATGGAGTTAGAAAAACAATATTTACTGTAACTTTGGGCAAATTTATTTATCTCTTTGAACTTCAGATTTCTTATCTTTCAGATAATTGCAGGCAACAAAATCTATCCTAAAACGATTGCCGTGAGAGTTAGAACTAAATTACTGGTGAGATAGAAGGGACGTGAAACTTCTTTATCAACGTGCCCTGGAGTCAGGGGCTGTGCTCTGTCCTGATTAGCCAGTTTTTGGTTCTTCAACAGGAAAGTAGAAATAATATCTGTTTTAGCTTCCTCACAGAGTTATTCGTAGAACAATAAAGTAATGAAATTATCATCATTTATTGCAAAATGCAGAAATTAATGCTTTTTAAAGTTGTACTGAAGTCTTTAAATCATTATATGTTTGAATAGACTTGCAGAGGCTGAGACTTGAACAGGCACCGGGTGTCAAACATTCTCAGTCAGATGATCGTCTCTGCGTCTTTCTCACTCTGAGTCACTCTGCCGATTGGGACGAGCACCCGAGTGGGCCTGTGGAGGAGGTGAAAACCATCGATCTGTCAGCGTGAGGGCTGTCTTAGCTTCCTCTCTGTGTCCCTGGCCTTTTCGCGATGCCCACCGAGTGAGACTCCTATTCTCACACTATGTTTCATCCTTTTGCTCATTACTTCCATAAAGTACTTCTTAGAAAAAGCAAGGAACAAATTCAATAATTGACTTTGAGCATCTAAAAATACATGGCATTACAGAACAGCATCCTTTTAAACATTTGCAGCGTGACCATTTTTTCGTGATAATTGTTGGAGGGATTTATATATTTATTGCCATATTCTACTCAGTGCCTTGATGGTGCCTAATCTTCCAATAGTTAGTTGTCTCGTCTTCGATTCGCTAATGGCTTCACCCATGCGTCTTGCAATTATTGAACTCTGTTTTCATCACCTTCATGAAGCTTCTGTGGAAGGACCTGCCTCTGTTGCAAGATTTGCAATTGTAGTTGACACTACATTTTGTTAGCGTGAAATTTTCATTGTACTATCAGATGTGTTCAACCTCTGGCAATCAGCAAGAAACCAATAAAACACTTTGATGTAATGTGGGAAAATAGAGGCTACCAACCAATCCATCAGTGCATAGGTTTGTGTTGTTGAGACCAACGCACCCTGTACAACTTGCAAATGCAGGCACCTGGGTAAGAATAGAGAAGAGGACATCTATGACTCTAATAAACAAGTGCTATTGTTACTATTCTCCTTTTACAAAGGAGACCGATGCTTAGCCATGTTGAGAGAGTGGCCAAGATTATAAAGTTTGTTTAGTGGGCAGAGTGAAGACGTGAACCTGTATCTTTTTTATTTTCAGGGCTCTTAAGACATCATCCGACATAATTTGATTACGTGCTTCTGAGAAAAAGCAAAGCAAAGAGGAAATAAGTAAAAATAATGAAACTGTTAATGAAATACACAATTATGGGGTACAGACTATTACATTTTCATGAATTCAGGAAAGGATATAGTGCTATGGAACTGGAGTGGAGGGGGATTCAGAGACCATTCAGTAATGTCTTCCTTTTCTAGATGAGGAAACTGAAGTCAAGACAGGTAAATTAATTGCCTCGAGCCACATAACCGCTTAGTGACAGAGATGGGTCTTAAACCAGAACTTTCTGCTGTGTCCAAGATAAATTTGTAACTAATTAAAAATTATTTCCATTCTAACTGTAAAATTAGAACTCTTTGAAGCTTTCCAAATAGAAGAAGGAATGCTCTTGAAAGAGAACATGCACTTAGTACTAAAGTTACAGAGGAAGTGAAGAAAAATAGAACGATTTGCCTGTTAAAGGTGCTTTTGAGGAGGTTTTAACATGTAAAACCGCAGGCACTGTTGGGTCTCATGGGTGCAGAATCATTGAGTAGCTTGTACAGTCTATTAGGGAATAAGACATGTTGACAAATAAGGGTAATATAATGTAATAAGGACAATTTGGAAGGGATGTCACAACTGGGATGGCCACTTCGAGTGGGGAGGAATTAACTCAGCCTTAGGGATTTCCATTGATCTTGTTGGGGTCACAGGAGGGTAACAGGCCCCTGAGGGACAGGAGACTATTCCAGTTAGGTAAAACTTTGCACTAATGTACACAGCTATGATTTAACAATAAAAATAAAATAAAATAAAAATACAAGTTCATTCTAGCTATTATTACATTATTTAAAAATTATGCATGTAAGTAGAGACTGGCTGATAATGCGAAAAACTATAGCAATTTAATTTTTGCTGGTTTGTGGAATTATGTGTATATTTTGTGTTTTGTTTTGAATTCCATAAATATTTTTATGATGTATCCCTTTCTAATATAAACTTGAAGGTATGCTTTCACCTTTGAGAGTGTTTTTGTAAGGTGTGATATCTAAAATAAACTCAATACTTCATTTTATAAACAAACAACAACAAAAAGATTAAAACACCATAGGCAAGAGGAATCACAAAGCAAAGCATGTTAAGGGAACAGCAAAAAAAATCCACGAGGCCCTATGTACTTGTGCAAAAGCCCCAGATTCATTCCAAAGAATTTCTGGCTTGTAAAAATGGTAGAATCAGTTCATTCAGAAACCTCTTGCTCATTTCAAATTTTGTTTAAGTTCAAAAACCCTCCAGAATATGTGTTTAATTTTCTGGTATCTGCACGGGCAGCTTCACACCAATAACGTTCCCATTTTAATAACTGATACGAGCTGTAGGTGTTGACCACCATGACTCACCAGGGCATCACTCTGGCTGTATTTTGCTTCTGTATCTTTGAAGAAATGTCTATACTTTGATGGCCTGCTTGCTTTTCAGTTATGTCGGAAATGTCATATTATGTGCATAAATAGGTTTGATCATTCTGTAACAATCAAAAATAAATAAAGCCCTTCAAAAAAGAATTTAATGGAAGGGAAATGAACACAAATATCCCTCACTAAATGCGAACTGGTATGACGAGCTCTTCATCAGTCTGTCAGGGAAAACGAACAAAAGAAAAGCCTTTCCTGTGTCTGGTTTGCTGTGTCTGTCTCTCTGAGAATATTTATTATTCATAAAAATTACTTTTTTTCATATAGAAAAGCAAGTATCTTCTCATCCCTTAACATTTTTAATGCTCCCGTAGAACTCTTCAGCTGAGCTCAACTTGGTCTAGGCACGTCTCTATTGTAACAGTTCACATGCTGTCTCCTTCCCTCCTCTGAGCCTGGAATACATAGGGCCTGAAAGGAAGGATGTCCCAGGATCTGACACTTAGTAGGTGTTGAATCTATGAGAAATGGGTGAATGAGAACAGGTGAATGAAACTGTAGGGAAAGCTCCATTGTTCCAAGGGCAAGTCTAATAAGTAAAGCTTAGTTGTCTAAGAAGAGAGATTACTCGAAATGTGGGGATTTTAGGGAGCCAAAAGTAACACACTCTTTATCTTCTCTTGAGTTTATAAGATATATAAACAAATGGAGACTTAAAAATAGTAAGTTATATGTGTATTCCAGATATGCTGTTTGGAGATTGTGATTCATACTGCTGTTAAAATAGTTCACAGACACTTACTGAGTGTGGGGTCGATTTATTTCCTAGGTCATCAACATGGCTGGACACTGTGGGATCCTCCCATAAAGGAGCCCTTGTACCACTTGGTAGAGAGCAAAGCAGATCATATTAATTCACTGTAAGAATATTAACTGTACACCCACTATGTGCTAGGAAATAGGGATGTGATGCTGAGTAATTCTAGTGCTCAAACTACTGGACCAAAGTGAATGAGTGATTTCAGCATTGAGTACCGGTGAATGATAGGGACTGAGAGAGGACGTGGGAGGATCTCATACCCTGGCTTAAAAGGCTTCATGAATGTTTTTTGTCAAGTATTTAAGATATGGCTTAAAGGAAAGTAAGAGCTCTGTTTAATGAATTAAGAAACTGTGGTATATGTATACCATGGAGTATACTATTCAGTCATAAAAAGATGGAGACTTAACATCTTTTGTGTTAACCTGGATGGAGGTGGAACACATTCTTCTCAATAAAGTATCTCAAGAATGGGGAAAAAAAAAGTATCCAATGTACTCAATACTAATTTGAAACCACTATATAAACAACTACATGCCCTCATGAAAGAAAAAACACAAGTATAGTCAAGTGAGGGTGAGGAGAGAGGAAGCGGGGGAGGGGAAGGGGGGGAAGGCGATTGGTGTGAATCTCACCTAATCTCACAACGTGAGGGTGTTCAGCATGCACCCTGGGTGCAGGGCTCAACTGCAACTTGAATTTTACTTTAGAAGTGAAAACAACGTAACCTAAACATTTGTACCCTCATATTAATCTGAAATTTTTAAAAAAGAGGAGAATGTTCCAGACCTCCCCCCAAAAGTGTGTGTTTGAGACACAAAACACATTTAAAAAAAAAATGATTGGAGGGTAGGAATTGAATGGAAGGATAGAGGAAGAGAAAAAGGAAAAGAGGAAAGGAGAGAATGAATATGAAGCAGGAAAGTTTAGTGAGAATGACCTAAGAAAACCTTTGCAAGCAATTTTAGGTAGTCCTCATTAAATTCTCTTCTAAAGGGGATAGCAGATAAATAGATGGTTCTGAGCAGAAGTGCGACACAATAATCTGCTGCCTGTGAAATGGACTAAGGAAGACCTCGAGAGAACCCTTTAGGAGGCTTGAGCTTCACGTTGGAGAGAAGCAGACAGATTTGAGAGACGTGAAGGACATAAAGTCACAAGGACGAGTGGTGGGTTATTTGGGGAAGGCAGGGGCTAATGCCAGGGATTCTGGCTTAGCTGGAGAGCTGATGGGACGTCCTCTAATCAAGCCCATGCAGGGGGATTGACTCGGGGTGCGGATGATGAACCCACGCTTAGATTGCTGAGTTGGAGGCGTCTAAGGGTCATCTCCACAACCATGTCCAGTTGGCAGTATGGGATACAGGAAAATGAAATACATGAATATAATCAGGCCGAGAGCTAAAGATTTGAAGAACATTCATGCAAGATGAGAAATTAATCCAGATGTTGAAGTTGAAAAATTTTCAATGAAAGAAATGCTGACACACTGAAATTCTCCACCTGAAGGTTAAGCCAAGACATAAAAACAATTCTGAAAAAATCCTTTAGGGAGCGGTTATTACAAACATTTCAAGTATTCCTCTTGGACATTTATAAAGCAAATCTACCTGCAAAGGTAACTTACATAACACAAGCTGCAGGGGTGTCTAGTTGCCATGGACTTATTTGCTAATGCAGGGTGTTTGTCTTGGTTTTAGCTGGAACACTCCCACGACCATGTTTGCCCAATGTGCGATCTGGAACAGCTCAATTCAATTATCAGCTTCAGCTCAGAACATATTGCAGGATTGAAATAGCAAAGTGTGATATCACCTACAAAGTAAGATATATCGCTGAAAGGGTGTCTTATATCTCTCCTTCATTCTTTTCACGTGGCAAACTCGGTTCCATGTGACTTCTCCCAGTGACCCTTCCTTAGCTTTCTCTTGTGGACAGACTGCCACTGACTTCTGTAGGCAGCATCTGGACCACGTATTCTGGACCACGTACCACCGTGTCACTTTGTGGTGATCTGCTCAGCCGTCTGTCTGGCTCCATGTTAGAGAAGTGTAGAGTGTAGCGAACATTCTGGGTGACAGCATTTGGGGGCAGGGAGTATGAAACAACATGATATTTAGGGGGATCCACAATCAGTTTGGAGTTTCTAGGGTTCCTGGAGCTGGAGGTGTGAAGGGATAGTTTCTCTACCACCCTAAGGTGCTGAGACTGATGATGAAGGGTGTCAGGAACCAGATGCATCGTAACGGGGGGTTAGTCAGTGTGCTACGATCCAAGATCAGACTTGTTTGTTGGAAATACCACCTTAGCTGGAAGGAGGCAGGATGGGCTGAGGGGTGAGCTAGAAGCAGACAGGGCAGGAGGTTGCTGCAATCTGCCAGGCAAGAGGTTAGGGGGGCCAAGTTAGGCAATTCTGGTGGACACAGGGGAAAAGGGTGTAAGAATACTGCAGAACTTGGGGAGGGCACGGAGGGGAGAGAAGCGTTGAGGAACTTTTCAAGTCATGGCTTACAAAATCAGGCCAAGAAAGAGTGAGTGGGACCCGGGGAGAGGAGGACTTCAGAGACGAGCGCTGGTGGGCTCTGTGGGAGTGTCTCCTGAGGGACAGGCTGACTTCCTAGGGACAGAATCGTGTCCTTGGTAATGTGAGGTCTCCATTCGAGTCACAACTCTGAAGCTCACAAGTGCTGCTGGAAATCGTGGATGTGGGCTAAGTCACTGAGGGAAGAACAAAGCTGAGGACCCAACCACTGGGGGGCTGGACGCAGAACCTTGGGCTGGGGCAGCAGTCACAGCAGGGGTAGAAGGAGGAAGGGCCGAGGGGGAAAGCGGCACATGGCCAGAGAGAGGCAGGAAGACGGCAGGTGGGCACGTCTTCACAGAGACAGCGGCTTCACAGAGACCGCGGCACCAGCAGACTGCTACTCATTTGTTCCTCAAAGTTGAGCCCCCCCCCCCCCCCGAAAGCCTTCCGGGGCGGTCCTGTTCCCTGTAAATGCCAATTTTTCTTTGCTGCCAACTGCTACTTGTAGGAAGCTTGCACTTCACAGAAAGCATCCGTCCACGTGTCTCTATCTGGACATTGATCTTAAGGCTTCCTGCTTGGCTGCAAGCACCTTGGACGTCCCAGACCTATGTGTGGCTGATCAGAGGGCTTAGAGAACTTGGGGTATCAGAGGGCAGCTACCAAATCTACATAATTTTGCCCCAGCTATAGATAATCCTGGAATACAGATACTTTCAATTCTCTAAATCACCCACGTTGACCTCTACAAAAGCCCATCTCCTGTTCATTGCCTTGTGAAGCCCTAGTCTTCCTTCAGCACCCAATCACACATTCCAGGAGGAGTTTTCCATCAAACCACCATCAAAGCCCCGAGGGCCAGGAATGAGCCACTCTTCTTCCCCGTGAGCCGTCTCGTGCCTACTCCCTTATTGCACAAGCCACACTCATTAGTACCACATGTTCTCTGTGTGCTTCAAGACGACCCACGTCTTGGCTCCAGCAGCTCTCAAGGAAGCCAGCACGTCGTGAGCTCTTGGGAGAAGAATCAGACGGCTCCTCAATTTCTGGCCATGAGGGTCCAGCACTGGGGTTCTGGCAGCCCCATCAGATGGGAAGTGTGTGAGGTGTTCCCACAGCCTGAGACACAGGACAGAGGACTGACGACGGTGGAACTGGAACTCAAACATGCACTTCTGTATTTTTTCTATGCAGCAGGATGACAGGTGCGTGCTTTTGTTTCTGGCTCAGCTTCTCTTCTGCACTGCTGGTGGGAATGCAAGGTAGCACGTTCCTTTTGGAAAAAAGTTTGGAGAACATTCAGGGATCTAAATGTAGACCTTGCAATTCCTCTTCTAGGTGTATATCCAAAGGACCAGAAATCATTTGGCAATAAAGATATTTGCACCAGATTGTTCATTGCAGCTCAATTCATAATTGCTAAGTCATGGAAGAAGCCCAAGTGCCCACTGATCCATGAATGGATTCATAAATTGTGGTATATGTATACCATGGAATAGTGTGAAGTAAAAAATAAAAATGGAGACTTTATCTATTTTATGTTTACATGGATGGAGCTGGAAAATATTCTTAGTAAAGTATCTCAGGAATGGAAAAAAAAGTATCCAATGTACTCAGTACTACTGTGAAACCAATTTAGAATCACTCCCACTTGCATATGAAAAATAAAACACAGCTATAGCTTAGGATGAAAGGGGGGAGGGGAGAGAAAGGGGAGGGGAGGGGGGTGGGTCAACAGAGGGAGGATTATTAGGGGGACCACCCTATGGAGCATATTGCAAGTATAAATTGGATCTATCAGATGTAGAACACAAATGTCTTAACACTGTAATTGGGTAAATGAGGTGAAAGCTATGTTGATTAGTAGGATGTAAGCACTCCAGTTTGTACAAATAATCAACACATTGAATCCCATAATGGCATAAATGTATTTATGATCTATGTACAAATGACTTAACAAAAGAAAATAAAAATAAAAATAAATAAATGCCTCAATGGACTTCAGGTTACGCTTCTGCCTGTGTTCCCTCTAACGTCCAGCGGTTCTCCTCGCCTCATCTGGGGTGTGCGTGAGAAAGCTCTGCTCCAGGCATGCGGGGCAAGGCCTTCCACAGCTGCCTCAGTTCACCTCTGCGGGTGCAGACCCGAGATGGGCCCGGGACCTCCTCCACCTGTTTCCTGAGCAAGCCGTGCCCGCCCACCTGCCCTGCCCTCAGCTCTCCCCTACGCAGCGCCCTCCTCCTCTGTGACTGCCCTTCTGCACCTCACAGACTTCTGCCTGAGCACAGGCAGTTCTTTTCTTATCTCCTCGATGAAGAATTTTCCAGTCGTCCAGGCAGGTTTTGTTCTTTTTGCTGTGTTTGGCAGGCTTTTAAGAACGTCCCTTTATCCTGTCATGTATCACCCTATTTATATTTATTTGTTTGCTTATTTCTCTCCCCAGTTTAGTATTTCCTTCCCAAGGGCAAGTATTACAATGCAGATTCTATGGGCTGTTGATTTGCAATTTAAAATAACTGGAAAGATGGAGGAACAGCCTCGCTTCACATGCTCAGGAGACCAGGCCACTCTAGATCTCAAAGAAGCTTCTCCATCTGGGTGGCCAAAGGAAAACTTCCACGTACATCATTCCGCAGACTAACAGAGCCCTTCCGAGCCTTGGGGCCATGCTTACAGCATCTGAGTCACCCCATGCCTCTTTCTTATCCACAGTAAGCTTACTAAATACTATGATATCCAGGAGCCGGCAGGCCCCCCAGGTTAACTGCCTTTGCTTGGGATGAAAGTCAAACTCCAAGCAAAACATCCAGGGCTACCACCCCTTAGACGTCACATGCTCTATCTCCAGGCCCCACACGTGCTCTTCCTTCCGCCTGGAACCCACCTCTCTCCCCACCCTCACTTGCTGTGGGCGGCTTTTCTGTCTCATGTTCTCCTGTGTCCACACCACGGATGCACCAGCCTCTTTGGGATGCTCCTAAATTTCACAAGAAGGCTTGGGCTCACCCTTCCTGTATTTCTACTGTGATTCTGAATGTTTCCTTGACATCACTTATAATTGTTTCTTTCCTTCTTGCTTTCCCTTCGACTCTGTGCGCTCCTGGAGGAGGGGAGCTGTGTCTTGTCTCCGCAGCTCCAGCATTTGACATGGTGTCTGACATGAGTGCACACTCACTAAGTACTTAATCAATGTTTTATTCTCTCTTTCAACAAATACTGAATCCCAAAATATCCACCCATGAAGACTGGGTAGTTTAATTGTTTTGTAGCTAAGTTCCCCCATCCCCACCCTGATGGGGGGCACATAGTGTTAGAGAAGTGGAATTTAGAAATCCAAAAGATTGACACAAAGATGTAAGGTCTCCATCTCTTTATGGCTGAATAGTGCTCCAAGGTATACATATTCCACGGTTTCTTGGTAAAGTATCACAAAAATGGAAAAGCAAGTATCCAATGTAGTCAATAGTAACATGAAAGCTAGTAGACAAACTAATACACTCTTATACAAGAGAGGAAAACTCAATTCAGGATTGGGGGGGAGGAATGAGAGAGGGGAGGGGGAGTGTGATCAGTGTGCTCCCACCTGATGGTCACAGTGCGAGGGTACACGGCACACCTCCTGGGTGCAGACACAACTACAACGGGGACTTTACCTAACAAATGCAAACATTGCTACCTAATTGTTTGCATTCTCATATTAATCTGAAATAAAAAAGAAAAAAAAAAGGAAATACAAAAAGATGTCACAAGGGAATCTTTGTTTGCAGGTGACAGATGATAGCCACTAAGATTGTGGCCTGCACAACAGTGCTCACCCTCAGGGAGGCAGAGATGACCGAATTAAGGAAGACTTTCCTAGGACAGGTCTAGAAAACTGTGAAAACTTCTAAAACAAGAATTCACCTGTGAGCCAAAACGGAAGCCCCATTCTACAAAGTGGAATCCTTAGTGGAAACTCATGCATGATTTCCCACCATCAGAAGAGAGGATAAACCTCAAAGTTCAGAAATCTGAGTCATCGCTGCTCTGCGGCCATACAGGAAGTCAACACAACCACCGTGAGGAGCGGTCAGAGGTGCAGGAAGTGGCTCGGGAGAGTGGGTGGTGGGCAGTGGGGGATGGACCCGGCCATCAGGGTGCCAGGGTTTTGAGATGGGGCTGATGCTGTGTGTCCTTGGCACTGAGCTCACAGCAAATGCTGAGGAAATGTTTCTCAAATTGTTAAATCGCGATTTTTACTCCAGTGGACATTCGGTGATAGACCTGAGACTAGTGATTAGTTCTAAATGATTCGGGCAGAGTAGAGGAAATGAGAATGAGGGCAGCCTGGGGCCACACTGAGAATTTTAATATGAATGCAAACTTGATTACTTAGTAAGTTAAAGTCATAGCTGAGATGCAGAAATACCAACCGGCCCCTGTTTTGGCTTGGCCCTGCAATTGTTTTTTTTTTTTTTTTAATCATGGAGCTTATATGACCTGAAATGGGTACAACTGTTAAATGACCACTAATGTCATTCCATTTTTAAGGTGCTATTTTAGCTTATCAAAAAATTAAAGCATGCTCTTCCCTGCCACATTCCATCTGAGAGGATGTCTGCCATTTCAAGATCCTTTCATCAAAGTCACCAGTCTGCTTGTCAAAAGTTTGCCAGTCACTCAGAGAATTGTAAATGTCTTTGGCCTCAAACATGATTGCGTTGTGGGAAGGAAGGGGAGCAGAGGAAGAGAAGAAAGGTGGGCCATTGCCACATTAAATGCTTTGAATTGTTCCCGTTGTTCTTTCTCCATACTCCTGAGGTTTGGTAGCTGTAAAGATCAGAGTAGACATGGTCATGGGTTGAGAACGTTGTAGGAGGCGGTGGGCGTTTTTCTTGGTCATGTTTTTATATTCTTTATCCTGTAAAGTACAGGGTATTTCTCTTGAAGAACTATTAATAGTTTATTTTTTATCTTGTAAACAGTGTATATAACCTATCTCCCTCTGCAATGGTTACCTAAAAGCTTTGTGTCAAAACTTTGTCTCACTCCTTGAGACTCATTTTTCAAACTGGATGAAAAGAACAGCCATGACTGAGCACACAGATCCTGAACTAAGCCTTAGTGTCTACTTACTCTTCACTACTCAAAACGACCAATGAATTAAATTCTATTGCTGAACCCATCTTAAAGATGAGAGAACTGAGAGTTGGAGAAATTAAGTAGGGTGTCCAAAGATTGCCTTCACCTGGCGCTAGGTGGTGTCAAAGTCTGTCAGGCAGATCTGACGTCCACACCACAAACCCAAGAATACACAAAATAGCTCAACTACATGTGTGAAATCAACTAAAATTGCTGTCCCAGCCTGCTTCGCCATCGTGGTTAGAGAATCTGGTCACAGTCCCATGGGCACTTGCTGTGCTATGGGTCCTACCATTAATCACCTGAGATGCAGTTGTTGGTCCTTGGTCCGCCAGGTCCCACTGATAGCCCCTCGTTCCAGGCTGCGTGGTGTCTCCTGCCTGGCGGTGCCCAGGCTCCCATCTCCCCTGGACTACTGCAGAGCTTAGAAATATGGTGCTGGAGGGCCCCGCCCCGGACCATCACAGAGGCCCCTGTGCTGGCAGGCACCGCTGGCTAGAGGGCTATTTTGCTACTGAACCGTGCCGGAGCCTTCAACTTTGACCTTCTTTGTAGTCTAGGAGACATACTCCCTCCCAAGTTTCTTGAGTTACCCTTTTTACACTGAATAGATACATTCTTCTTTTTTTTTTTTTTTTTTTTTTTGAGACAGGGTCTCACTTTGTCACCCTTGGTAGAGTGCCGTAGCATTATAGCTTACAGCAACCTCCAGCTCTTGGGCTTAGGCGATTCTCTTGCCTCAGCCTCCCAAGTAGCTGGGACCACAGGTACCCGCTACAATGCCCGGCTATTTTTTTGTTGCAGTTTGGCCAGGGCCAGGTTTGAACCTGCCACACTCAGTGTATGGGGCCGGTGCCCCACTCACTGAGCCACAGGTGCTGCCTCTGAATAGATATATTCTCAGGGTAATAGTGACATAGTTTCTTCAACAAGTTCACACATAACACACACAAAAAATCTTTAAACATCTTGTGATTTTCCACCCTGCAAAAATCTCAGAGGCCAGGCAATCCTAAAGTTTCCACTGTGAAGTAGGAAAACATAAGAAGAATAAAGTAAACTGTAGTCCATGAATTATTCTGTCACCTGCCTATTTCTTTTTGCTAGAAAGTTTGGTCTGAATGGGTATGGTCCCCCGACGGGTCATAATGAGCTTTGATGACTGTGTCTTTCCCTTGTAAATCTATTTTGTAGGACCCACCGCCAAGAGTTTTGTATTTCTTCTAAACTCCTCACTTATTTTTACCTGTGGACGCTTATGTAAACATTTACATTTCCTTTTCTGGAGGTGCTGTGGAGACATTTTAATATGTGCCTGTGTCTGAGATTTTAAAGATGTATCTTCTAGACTGAGATATTTGTTTTAAAAATACTATATATGTCAATGGAGGGAAATGGGGGAATGCTAATGGAAGTAGTCTCTGGTTCAGGATCTTTAAAAAATTTTAACATTTCTCTTTTTTACATTTTCCATAAGTTTATGTTTTATAAGAAAATATGGTATATCTACTAATAATAACACTTGTTTTAGACCTGATGTTTTAAGTACCAAACAAAGAAAAAACATGTGTTGTCTTCATCTTTGTGTCTCTGTGACTTTTTTTCCTCCCTGGGTCAAGGGGGTGAAGAGTGCTGAAGGCCAGGCCAAGGAGGTGGGGACACAGCCCCAGTGCTGACACCTCCTAGCTCCTGGCACTCTGCAGACCTGAACGTCCCTGCCCTTCAGGACGGGAGAAAACTGAATTTATTTTCACTTAAGTTCCAGAAGGTAGCGATGCTCCCTGTGGGCTCTCAATAAATACCGACTCGGTTGAACGGTGCCTTGTAATCTCTTCTTTCTCCCTTTTCCCTGTCCTGCTCTTCTGGCCAGTTCTGTGGGTCTTTATAAATGAGGCACACATTTCCCCAAGGCTTCTTTTGTGTCGTTGGTCATTGGTGCCAGACCTCTCTGTGTTCTAATGTCACCCCTGAGCATCTGTTTTCTCCGTCTGGAGCTCATTTCACAACTTCTCTCTCTGTTCTTCTTCACTTGCTCTCTCTAGAAGCTCTGTTGCTACGTTCCTTGCTTCCCTCTAGGATGTCTCTCCCTGTCTCTCCATCTTGCCGTCTCTCCCTGTCTCTCTGTCTCTCCCTGTCTCTCCATCTCTCCCTGTCTCTCTGTCTCTCCCTGTCTCTCTGTCTCTCTCTGCCTCTGTCTCTCCCATTCTCTCTGTCTCTCCCTGTCTCTCTCTCTCTGCCTCTGTCTCTCCCTATCTGTGTCTCTCTCTGCCTCTGTCTCTCCCTGTCTCTCTGTCTCTCTCTGCCTCTATCTCTCCCTGTCTCTCTGTCTCTCTCTGACTCTGTCTCTCCCTATCTCTCTGTCTCTCTCTGCCTCTGTCTCTCCCTGTCTCTCTCTGCCTCTGTCTCTCTCTGCCTCTGTCTCTCCCTGATTCTCTGTATCTCCGTCTTTCCCTGTCTCTCTGTCTCTGTCTCTGTCTCTCCCTGTCCCTCCATCTCTCCCTGTCTCTCCATCTCTCCCTGTCTCTCTGTCTCTCTCTGCCTCTGTCTCTCCCTGTCTCTCTGTCTCTCTCTGCCTCTGTCTCTCCCTGTCTGTCTCTCCCTGTCTCTCTTTCTCTCCCTGTCTCTCTGTCTCTCTCTGCCTCTGTCTCTCCCTGACTCTCTGTCTCTCCCTGTCTCTCTGTCTCTCCCTGTCTCTCTGTCTCTCTCTGCCTCTGTCTCTCCCTGTCTCTCTGTCTCTCCCTGTCTCTCTGTCTCTCTCTGTCTCTCTGTCTCTCTCTGCCTCTGTCTCTCCCTGTCTCTCTCCCTGTCTCTCTCTTTCTTTCTCACATACTCAGGTCTTTTTCCTTCCAGAGTTATCATTGAAAATCATTGCATTTTTTTCCAAGAAATTGAACACACTAGAACATTTTTATAAGCCCTCAGAACAACTCATTTTACTTCCCCCCCCCCCTTTAAACAGCATTTCTAGTCCCCAAACATAGAAACTTGGGAAAAGTGCGTTGGCATCTGTATGAGCCATAATACAGTCTCCACGTGCAGGGGGCGGGCTGGCCTCTGGGCTTTCTGTTTGCCCTCTGCCCAGACAGGACTGTGTCCCCCTGATCACTCTGACGTAAATACAGCCACGTTTCACCAGGTAACTATTAGCCTGGAGGGAACACTCAGCCTCTCCTTTCCCCTTGTGTTTTAAACTCCATTCCAGTAATTTAACCCAAGACGCTAGCACAGAAAACCCTGGCTTCGTGAAGATGCTGACTTTCTGCCCTCTGGGCCTCAAGTTTAAGGACTGAAGTGAGACGCGGGTTTGCCACTGCCCTCCTACGCTGAAGATCTGAAAGTCATGATCAGCACCCCACCTTGGGGGTTTACAGGTTATTATCCGCCTTTGACATTAAAATTAATTCTGCAAATAAATATTTGTGCCTGGAAAGGTAACAGGCTAACTAGGACCTAAGAAGGTGCATGGGGGATTGACTCTTAAAGTATCCATGGCATAGTCAACAGCCCCTTTGCCCTTCTGTTCAGAAAAACATGTTGTTTTTTTTTTAAGCTCTCACTATCAAGGGCCTCGCGTGAGCCAAACAGTTCATGCAAAATACCTTGATTAATCCTTACAGTAACTTTGAAAGTTAGTGTGATGACAATCACTTTGCAGATGAGGAAGCTGAAGCAATGGAATGCTAAGAGCCTTGGCAAAGGTTATAAACAACAGAAGGCTTGAAATTGGTTAAATATGAGTAATTTTATGTTTCTGAGGGTAATTTTTATGCTTGTAAAAAACCTATTTAAGGTTATTTTAATAGAAAATTAGTATTCAATTTGCTTAAATTCTTGTTCTGAAGTTTGTATGTTTTGCAAATTTTATAATTACTTTGAAGAAAGATTTTACAACTTAATTAAATTCCTTAAACTTGAAACACATTGCTTATTCCAATATATTTCTGTTCCTTTTTTAAGCACATAGATCACATGGCTTAACCAACTTCCTAAGAACTTAAGTCCCTTTATGAGTCTAATAAACTACAGTTATAGATATCATGATCCTCAGATTCTCTTAAATGTTCCAAGTAAGTTTTTAATTGTAAGTTAGAAGTCTAAAGCAATTACTTCCTCATCTTAATTTGGAATTAAAAGTTTGACCTGTTGCTCTTTTGCAATAGGTCGAATTTTCTTAAACAGTACAAACAAAATTCTTAATAAGCACATTTTCCTAAGTAAAAACATTTTAGAGCTATGACTTTGACATTTTGAGTCTCTATGATAGTAAATTTTGCCATCATTAAAAGATAAGGACACAAGATATCATTGCCAGTGATTTTATCTTTCTAAGTAACTGTGACACCCTTAGCTGCGGTGATGTTGGGACACGCTGAGCCTTATTTACCTAACACGGTGCCTTCCTAATGAGAAAGAATTCTGAGAGCCCTCAAGGCACTCTCCCCCTGGTATGAACAACTTATGTAATATCTCCCCTTGAGTGGACAGAACTCGTAACTACAGAATGCTCGAATTTCCACGATCTTGTTGCATTATTTTGCAACAAGAAATTTCCTGATGCAATCAGAGCCCTTAATGAATTGATTTTGAGTTAATGAAAAGGGAAAAGTCCTTGTATGTTCCTGACCCAAGCAGAGATGACAGCAGCAGGAGCAGTCCCCCTGATGACCTTGGTAGGTGACCCCAAGCCTCAAACATGATCACTGTCCTGGCTAACACCTTGACTTCAGCCTAGTGAGACCTTCAGCAGAGGCTCTCGCTAACCCATCCTTAGATTCCCCCACAGAAACTGAGATAATAAAATTACATTGCTTTAAATTGCTGAATCTGTAGTAATTTGTTAGAATGCAATAAAAAAGTAATTCTCTCTCCAACTGAGGTGATTTCATCACCCATACTCCTTAAATTCAACTTACACAAACAGAATTCTTCTGTCCACTCATAAAGATTAAAAGAACAAAATCCACCCAGGTTACCACGGGCTTCATAGGATTTATGACACTTTCTGGACGAGGTGTTTAAACGCTTTCCTGCTGTAAGGAACGCCATCAAGTCTCTAGGTTCTTATAAATAGGAACATGAGGGGGCTCCTCTACCTGGGCCCCCGCTCAGCTCTTCTAGATATTAAAATGATATCTCATTGAATTCTGTATTTTTCATCACTTTACCGATTCCTAGGTCATTTTCCTGAAAACACCTCAGCCAAAATTCGTCAATTCAAAAGAGTTAGACTCTTTCTACCATTCCATTTAGCAAAAAAGAGATAGGCTGAGTTTCTCTTAAAGTTTGGGATGCTGAAATGATATTACGATTTCTGTTGCCCATCTTCATTTTGAGAGGGTTCTAAAATTTCTCGGCTTGTACTTCTGAAGTTCTCCGAGGTTGCTCTGAAGCAACAGTATTGATATCCTGACATCATCACTCACAGTCCACCAAAAATCTATAACACTCTATTAAATAATTCTTAAGTCCATCCATGCCGTTATTCATTAAGCCTTTAATGGTACAATAATAATTGACCTGTGTATTAATATATACATGATACTCTGAGAGAGAAACAAAGAGTAAAATATACCATTCCTATTCCGTAAGTCTTTATGATCTAGTTGAAAACAAGGTATAGATGAAAAAATTAAAAATTTTGCATACAAACCAATGTGGGTTCAGTGATACATGTTATACACATGACTGGTACAAACAGTAAGCGAAGGTAGAGATAAGGGTAAGTTAAAAAACTTTATGGAGCCAGTAGGATTTTAGCTCATTTATTTATTCATTTAAGTGGTTTAGAAACTTTGGTGTGTCAGGCACTGTGTTAGGCTCCAAGGAGGAGGCACAGTCACCCTGTCATTAAACTCACATTGTAGCTTAGAAAACAAAAACATAAGAAAAGAATGAGGAAACCAAATGGAGAGAGGGACCATGGGCCAGTGAGGGTGGGCGGGAGCAGGTGGCAAGGGAGCTCCCAAGGATGTGGCAATTGCTGAGTTGTCTTTTTTTTTTTTTTTTTTTTTTTAACCATACCTTATATACGAAGAACTGCTCTAAATCCTTTACACTAATCAACCTCATATGACCCTCACAAGAACTCCATGGACTCAGGATCGCTAAGACCTGTACTTTTATGTCCCCTCTGCTGAACTCCTGGATGGAAACCCTAATCCCCACTGTCAGGGTATTTGGAGAGGGAGCTTTGGGAGCTAATCAGGCTATGAGGACAGAGCCCCGTGATGGTGTTAGTGGTCCTGTAGGAAGACACGGAGAATCTGCTTTCTTTCTCTGCTTTTACCACCATGTGAGAATACAATGAGAAAACTGACATTTGCAAACCAGGAAAGGGAGCCCTCAGCAGACACTGAATTTGCCAGCACCCCAATACTGAACTCGTCAGCCTCCAGAGCTGTGAGAAATAAATTTCTGTTTCTGAGCCATTCAATTCAGGGCCTCTTGTTCCAGCAGCCTGAACTGACTGAGGCCGGGATTAACGACAGCAGGGAGTGAGGGGCTCCTGAAGGGGACACTGACATGACCCTCCCACAGCCCATCGCGTCCTCCACCACGTCTCCCATCAGCCTCGCTCTCTTCACTCTCTCCAACTTCTGCAGGAGCTTTTAATGTTCTCTGATTGTCACTTCCCCACACCCAGCCCGTGTTCCTTGTGTAATAAAACATAAATCAAATAACGTCAGAGCTCTGATCAGACCTTCCAACAGCTTTCCATCTCACCTATATTAAAAATCCGAGGTTCTTAACACAGCTTCCAAGATCCGAGGGGGATTTCCCCTCCACTCCTCTGCCTAGTCATTTCCTGCCACTGTCCTGGAGTGCTCCGTCTCCTGCGCCCTGCACATCCCCTCCTTGCTGACCCCCGGGCACCACTATGAGGCCCCCAGGGACGCCCTGCCTGCAACTCGTCTCCTGGAGACCAGCAAGGTCACTTGCCGGCCCCCAGCCCACTGCTCCTGTGCTGTCTTAACGCAGTCTCCTCCACCCCCACCCTCCCCATCACTCTCCACATCCTGGTCACACATCTCACCCTCTGAGAACAGAGTTCCCTAGTGCTCTTCACTCAGTCCCAGTGCTCAATCAACATGGTTGAATTCATGAATGGATGTTTGAACTAATTTGCCAAGGTCATGCTCCTGGCATGTGGCAGAGCTGGCACTTTGGACAAGATTAGTCTGACTCCAGAGTCCCAATTCCCAACTACTCAGGGGTGATAAGCTAGAACATGGGGATGTGAGAATGAGGGTCCTGAGGACAAAGCCAGGGAAATAGTGCGGCCCAGGTAAGGAAGAATCTGGGAGTTTCCTACCATGCAAGTTTATAATGTTTCTTGTAGGCATGAACAGAAGGCTGCCTGGGTGGTGTTAAGAGCCGCCTAAATGCTCACAATGAGGGCTCGAGCCCGTCTGAGAGGGAACAGCACTGACAGGGGCTCTGATGATACTCAGGTCTTTTTTCGTTGCCATTAGAATTCTATAAATCACTGCAATCTAAGAGGGACTAAGTGTGCATTTTGCAAATACTGCAGATCCCTTCCTGCCAATTTCCACATCTCCTGTACAGGTTCTAAGGCTTTCATCCCACTTTGATCGCCAAGCTCTGTTGCTCCTTATTCCCTGTGTAGCTGGTCATAATGAGTAGACTTCTTTCTTTTCTTTTAATGTAAACCTAAAGGCTCAGGTTTGTAAATTCATAGTTCCTGATGTGTTTTGTGGCTTGAAAAGTAACTGAAGTCGGCCTCTTTTCAGTCCAATTCTGGATTCTAATACGACAGATTTTGTTTTTGTTACTTTTATCTATACTTACTTTCCAATGAATCTGTAAATACTTTCCCTCTGTATTTAGATTTCCAAATTCTTGCTATCTTCTCTGTGGTACATTAGAGAAGATAAAGCAGATTTTAAAAATGTGAGTTGGCTGGTTTATATTAGCCATCATGTTCAAGCTGGGTGGTTACACTATTTCATAATATTCTAAAACTCATATTTGAACACAAACTATAGACACATATATAAACAAGAGTAGAAAAATATTTTCTTTTTCCCGTTATGTTTGGATGTAAGACTATTTAGAACTCTCTGAGTAACTCAGAATAATGGTAGGGAAGGCGGCAGCTTCCTGTGGGTCTAATCCTGACTGAACAGCAAAGAAACAACACCGTTTCAATCTTTCATTCGGGTGTTGGGGTGGTGAGGTGACAATCTGAAAATCAGCACAACTGCACCACACACGTAGGCAAGCAATACCCAGGCCTTTAACTAAGCTGAGTTTCTGGGAGCAGAAAAGAGCCCCGGCAGAAGCAGCAGGCCTGGTCGTGCTGCAAGAGGCCCCTGGAGCAGGAAGAGGCACTCAGGAGATGGTCTTTTATGATCTCAGGCAGATTCAAAGCCTCTGAACAACCAGCATTCAAAACATAAATAGTAGATACCTGGAGAGAACTAGAGACAGGATTAGGGAAGCTCAGGGACACCAGAATGTATCCATACTGATTTCACCTTTTCAGTCTCTTAGGCTTTAAAAAAAAATTGCATACAGTTAAGGCATTAAACATAATCATTTGATGTATATAAACATAGTGAAATGATTACTACATTTAGGAAGTCAGTGTGTGCACCATCCCACATAGTCCCCTGTGTGAGGGGGGTGGGGGTACATAAGAGCACCTCAAATCTACCAGAATCTCCCTTCTGAGCAAATGTCTGGGGTATGACACGTTATGAACCGTAGTCTTCATGCTATACGTTAGATCTCTGATTTATTTATTTTACACAAGGCACCTTTGTTCCCTTTGACCCACATCTTTCCATTCCCCACCTCCATCCCAAGTTTTAAAATCAATCTATGATGTGGAAAAGAGTCAGGTTTTTGGCAAAGAAGGAGACCTTGATTTGTGAATGTGGGGATTATGTTCTCCTGATGGAAAGATTATGTAGGATGGAGCAGTGCCATTGTTTGCCCACAGATTTATGCAAATCGCAAAAAGATCCCTTCTTCCTCAGGGAGTGTCTCCCCACCCACCCGACAGCCTTGTTCTGTGAACAAGACACACAGCAACTCCGAGCACCCAGGGACGGGAGGACCGTAGCGCGCTGCAGGAATTTGGTGGGTTTGTTAGAAGTGAAAGTATTTAAAAACTGCTGAAATTGTCTGGTGTCGGAGAAAATGTTTCATGTCAGCATGTAAATAGGATGTACATGCTATTGAACTATTCTACCTGGATATATCCTAATTTTCTCTTCAGCAACATTGACCCCTCTGCCCTAAACCCAATGCTAAGAGAATTCCACTGAAGGCTGGGCTCAGTTTTGTTGGCTTATACTTTATTTATGGTATTTGCACAAGTTTAGTTTGAAAATGCAAAAGCAACTTTTAAAAAAATTATATATAAACATTAGCCTGGCTCACATTCAGAGAAAATTAAATAAGCAAAAGAAAAATACAATAAGAACCATAACACCTCGGACAGCATGTCAGTGTTTAACTCTTCTCACGGGGCTTATGCCCTGAAGCTTTCTTCTCGCAGTGAGGTTAGATGATTTCTGACGTGACATCTCAGTAAAACTTCCACCTGAGAAGGAGATCACCAACTTGTTCCTGAAAGTCCAGAGGCTCATTCCATTGAGACAGGTCACTTTCTTCACTGTTAGGAGCCAGCTTCAATTTTAATTACCATCAGTGCTTTTTCCCTGTCCTACATCCCCAACGTTACTACTGACTTCCTCTGAGTGACTCCCTTAACCGAAGTTGTACATCAAACATGCATAAATTCTTCATGTTTTTCAAAAACGTTATTTGGTGTTTCCATGTTCTACCATTTCAATTCAGCTCAATTCAACAATTACTTCTTGACAGTCTATTACGTACAGGTCACTAGACAAAGCCCCGGGGCCACAGAGCTGAAGGAAATATATTCCCTCCGCTTGCTGAGCAGTCAGCAGACAACAGCAGCCTGAGTAATAACTGCCCCTTAGTCAGTCAACACTCATTCTGTGCAAAGACTCTGTTTTCTCTTTTAATGCTTGTTTAGGACAGCCACGTGACATAAGCATTCTTACCATTTTACCACTGAGAACACCGAGGCATACAGAGGTGAGGGCGTATTCTTAAGGTCAGAAAGCCAGTAAGTGATCCGAAATGTGAAATGAGCCCCAAATCAACCTTCTAAGCTCTAGAAACTAGTGGGGGATGATGAAAGAAGTATATATAAAAACAATTAGACACAAAATACTGGTGCAATAACTTTGCACGTTCTAGTTTACGGTGAACGCGGCCCTGCCACACTCCCTCTCGCGTATGTTATCTTGGCAAATGGCACCATCAGCCACTCAGCTCCAGGCTTCATCTAATCAAGTCCTGGCCAGTTTCCCGGTCTGATTATCAGTCCGGCACTCACATCTCCACCCCCGCAGAGGCGTCTTCTCTTCCTGCGACAGCCTGTGTTCACCCACAGCCCCGCCCTGACCTCTGACCCGTGGTGCCATGAGAGAAACTGGTTTCTATCATGTTCATACCAAAAATCTTCCAGTCTCTCTTCTGCAGGACGGAGTCCAAATTCCCTGCTCTGACATAGAAAGTCCTTCAAGATCTGGCTCCAAGATTATTCTCTGATTTCCCCCCTAGAGTTACCCACCCGCCAGCGGATTCAGCTGTACATTCATAGGTGACGTTTTGTATCATCCCCTCAGTACTTTAAACACAACCAACCCTCTTACTTCCTTCAGACCTATTTGCATGCTGTCCTCTGTAGAGTCGGACTCTTGCCCACGATTATTTCTACCCATCCTGCAAACTCAGCCTCACCTTCTCCAGGCTGTTTCCCTGACCCCTCCCTACCCAATCGTATGAAGCGAAATTCTCTTGCATTTCACGAACAACCTGCAATCCAGGGGTCATGACACTTACTTCCATTCTGTGGTTACCAGAAGGGCCTTTCTCCACCTCTGGCCCTAGACCATGAGCTTCTAGCAGGCAGGGGCCAGTGAATATCATTCATCACACAGACATGCAATTAATGATGGTTTAATGAAACAAATGAGGGAATAACAATCCCCAAATTGTTTCTTTTTGATTTTAGAAGGCATTTCCTGAATTCCCATTTGATATAAACGTTGTCACAAACCGGAGATGCCACCCTCAGATCTACAGTTAGATGTTAATAAAGCAACTGGAAACACTTCAATGCCTTTTAAGACCTAACACTTCTACCACCACCACTCTCTTTCTCACTCCTTGCTCTTTGTAGAGATTTTTTCTCTCTTATTCATTCTAATCGATAAAATGACCCTTAAGAAGAAAAAAAGTAAGTGAAGCTCCTCTCCCCCACACACCCTCATACAAGTTTAAAATGGGGGTAAAAGATGCTGTCTACCACTGCCCAGGGGTAGGGAAGCAAATCAGTGTCATCGCACACCCACTCGTGCCCCTCCAGGACAAGAACTGTGTTCCTGGCACTGTTTGCTACAGCCTTGCATAGCATTCCTTTTCTCTAAAAACAACAACAATTACAAAAATAGCATAGACTTTCTTGCAACTTTACTCATAGTCTGAAGAAGGAAAGACTACAAAATTATGCCAACGTAAGCTCATAAACAGAGATCTTTAAAGGTCCTAACAAATGCTTAGAGAATACTTGACATGAGACAGAGAACCACGTGGAGACACACGGCCCTGAGTCCCAGGAGCAGACATCTGGGATTGCCCCTGGGACAGGGGATACACGATACTTGCTATGAAATCTATCCCGCTGAGTACAGCAGATCAACAGCAGGTCTGACTTAGGGTTGCACAGGCTTCCCGGGCCAGCTCTTTGTGTCTTTATAATCACCCAGGAGTAAGTATTCTGGGGCACCTCCATGTGATCTCAGTGTGAAACGCACAGAGGTGAGGTTGTAAGACGGGGAGTATCGGGGCGGAGACTTTGGAGGAGGATAGACGTGCATTTCAATCCCAGTTCTGTCACTTGCTGGCTGTTTACTATCTTCTCTGAGTCCGAGTTCCCTCATCTGTAAAATGCTGATGATAATCCAGCTTTACAGATCTCTTCTGAGTGACGTTTAAACAAGATAAGGCTTTCAAAGTGCTCAGCACAGTGCCTGGCACAGAGTGAGCAGCAATGGTGGCTGCCGCCTTTCGACAGTTGATACAGCTGGCACTGGACGTGACCATGTCAAGAACACGGAGAAAACTGCTGCAGTGGAAGTGTGTCCCCAGTGTTTATATATATACGTGTATATACATATATATATATTTATATGTACATCTATCTGCTATATGTGTGTGTTCAATGTATATATACACACATATATACGTGGTGTATAGATGTACATACTATAGATAACATATACCAATCACATCATCACGTCAAAGATAAACCTACCTCCACGCCATCCTCTTCTTGCACGAGGACTGTAACATCTTAAGAGCTGCCCCTTTCTTAGTTTCCTTCTGTGTCTTCCTAGAAGATGATATAAGGCCACATCCACAGCAAATCTTGAGATAGATATGTGAGAAATATCTCATCTATGTGCTTTCCGTGGTTTCTGAAAACACAAACAATATGTGATTTTTTAGAAACATTACTGTTAAGAACATGCTAGAGCTAAACAAAGACCTGAACAGCTCGCATCAGGGCCAGTGTCAGCTCCCTATCCGAAGTCTCCAGACCACCCCTGGCTTCATGCCGTACGACGCCCTAACTGTGTGGTTGGAGAGCAGGAACTGGGGAGCTAGTTACCTGGTTTGTGCTGGGCACCTTGTACCACCAAACTTAATTTTCTGATAATCCGTGAGGAGTAGAGACTGGTATCCCCAGTTACAGATGAGGAAGCCGAGACAAAAGAGGTAAAGAGGTAAAGACACTTGTCTAAAGTCATGCCCCCAAGGAAGTGCCAGTGCCAGGATTTAATTCTCGAACATCCTGATGCCTTTTCCCACAGCACACTTCCTCTCAGCTATAGAACAGGGGTGCAGAGGAGGATTTCAGGGAGGGGCTGGCATGCTGGGAAGTGTGGTGCAGGGATGGGCTTGCCCTGCAACACCATGTGCCAGTGTTGGTGCAGAAATGTGAAATGTTTTACATGACTGTTTAGTGAATGGATAGGATATTATACAGAATGTTAAAATCAGTAAGGAAAAAATTTATTTGAAAACTATTGCCAAGAGGAAAGTCTCCAAGCAACAGAGAAAGTTCATTTGTTGGTAGCTTTCCAGATACTTTAATTATACAAGGCCTGACTATTATGTTCATGAACTCATCCTGAAAGTGCCACATACCCCATTGCTGAGCAACACAGCAGTCACCAGAAGGCCAAGGGCAGCACCTCAAAGGTGACCCTCGGGATAATCAGCATCAAGGTATGTAGCACTTTTTCTGTGATGAGTGTGTGAACTTAATTGTCTGAATTCATACCTTCTACATTCTCCAAATCCTATTCAACGTTTTCCTAAATCCACCAAATTTATTCTTAAAATGAAAATTTTAAATCTACATGTGACAGCAAAATTGAGGCACACTGTTTGCCTTATTCAAAAATGAAATTATAAATACTAAGAATGACATTTCACATTGGCCAGCATGAAAAAATAATCTTTGAAAGGGCATGACAAATTTGATTTCTTATGTAGTTTTGCAATAATCATCAGTTTAACTCTGGTAACTGCCAAATGGCATTTCCAGCCTGCGAGTCTTCCAGAAATCTATATTCAACTGCTAGTTTCCCAAATGACCTTGCCTATCTTGACACATTTCACAATGCTTGGGTTGTCTGCTATGAGGGATGTTCAGTGATTTTCTATTGTTCTTCTTTATTATTATTTTTATTTATTTATTTTTTATTAATTCATAGCTGTGTACATTAATGTGATCATGGGGCACCATACACTGGTTTTATAGACCATTTGACACATTTTCATCACACTGGTTAACATACCCTTCCTGGCATTTTCTTAGTTATTGTGTTAAGACAATATTTATTTTCTACATCTACTAAGTTTCACATGTACCCTTGTAAGATGCACCGCAGGTGTAATCCCACCAATCACCCTCCCTCCATCCATCCTGCCCCCTCCCTCCCCTCCCTCTCCCCCTTCCCCCTATTCTTATGTAATACATGGGTTATAGCTTTCATGTGAAAGCCATAAATTAGTTTCATAGTAGGGCTGAGTACATTGGATACTTTTCTTGCATTCTTGAGATACTTTACTAAGAAGAATATGTTCCAGCTCCATTTATGTAAACATGAAAGAGGTAAAGTCTCCATCTTTCTTTAAGGCTGCATAATATTCCATGGTGTACATATACCACAATTTATTAATCCATTTGTGGATTGAAGGGCACTTGGGCTTCTTATATGACTTAACAATTATGAATTGGGCTTCAATAAACATTCTGGTACAAATATCTTTGTTATAATGTGACTTTTGGTCTCTGCTGAAACTTTTTAAGCCAGAAGAGGGTGGTCATCGACTTTTAATCTCCTAAAACAAAATAACTTTCAACCCCAGGTCCTGTATCCAGCTAAACTGAGTTTCATTTATGATGGAGAAATTAAATACTTTAATGACATTCATATGTTTAAGAAATTTGCCATAACCAAACCAGCTCTTCAGGATATTCTCAGACTTATCCTCCATAATGACCAACCCAATCTCTACCACAAAAGTAAACTCACTCAGAAACTATTTTACTATTTTAGTGTTTTCTGAAATGTTTGTTAGTTATTTAATTTATCACGGTCTACCTTCAAGGAATATTACAGCACCAAATATATATTATAAGAATCTTACAATAGCAAATTACCATTTCTCCCCTTTTGAGATTCATGCTATTTTTTAAAATTGTTTCAAATTTACTGAGGGTACAAAGAATTAGGTTACGCTGATTGCATTTGTTGAGATTTATGTTATTGTTGTCATATAATTTACCCAATATATTGTTATTTCTTTGTTTAAATAGCTAGTATATTTTAAAGATATTCAGAAAATAAAACTTTTATAGTACTTTTACTCACATGGTTGCCATTTCCAGTGCTCTTTATTCCTTTGTATAAATTCATATTCTAATCTGTGTCATGTTCTTTCTGCCTGAGGAATGTTCTTTGATATTTCTTGGAGTGCAACTCTGCTAGTGATACATTCTTTCAGTTTTTGTGTGTCTGAGGATGTCTTCTTTTCTTTTCCTTTTTTCCTTTTTAAAAGATATATTCACTCATCATAAAATTCTAGGTTGATAATGTTTTACAGCAATTTAAAAGTCATATGCCACTGTCTTTTTCTTTCATTATTCTGAGGAGAAACCGGCAATATTAAATTTATCTTTTTTCTCCTCTGCATATAGTATCTTCTTTCCTCTGGCTACTTTTCAGAGTTTTCTCTTTGTTACCAGTTTTAGCAATTTGATTATTATATGCCTTGGTATCATTTTCCTCATATTTCCCGTGCTTAGAATTCATTGAAGTTCTTAGATTTTCATCAAATTTGAAAAATTTTTGGCTATTATTTCTTTAAATATTTTTTCTGATCTTTCTATTCCTCACTTCTCTCTTTTGGGAAGTCCAATTATTAATATATTAGGCCACCTGAAGTTCCTGCAGTTCAATGATGCTTTCATTATTAGAGTTTGTTTTTCTTAAAATAATTGATGTTTATTTATTATTTTGAATAATTTTTTATAGCTGTGTCTTCAAATTCACTAATATTTTCTCCTGCCATGTCTAGTTTTGTCATTAGTCCATTTCAGACACTGAGAGTTTTTATCTCTGACAATGAGGTGTTCAACTCTTAATGTTCATTTTTTAAAAACTATCATTCATGTCTCTGCTTAGCTTTTTACTATAAAGAATATAGTTATAATAACTTTTTAATGTCCTAGTTTGCCAATTCTGACATCTATTGTCAGTTCTGGGTTCATTTCAGTTGATTGATTACTCTTCTCAGTATGGATTATATTTTTCTGCTGCTTTCTATGTCTGGAAGTCTTTGATTGAGGGCCAGACATTGTGAATTTTACCTTATTCAACCCTATTTATGTTCCTATAAATAGTTTTGGTTTTGTTTCCCCCTGGGATGATGCAGCTAATTACTTAGAAAGAGTTTGATCTTTTTGAATCTTGCTTTATGATATCAGCAAATCTTGAACAGTGCTCAGTCCAGGGTTAATTATTTTTCACTACAGAGGCAAGACCTTCCTGAGTATACTACCTAACAACCCCCGACTTATGTCTCACGTGTAGGGAGAGGCACTGTTTCTGGCTCTTTGTGAACTTTTGGCACTGTTCTCCAACCTTTTCACATTGTTTTTCCCTGGCCTTGGGTAGTTTTCTCACAAACAGGCACTGATCGGTGCTCTACTGAATACTTAAGGGGCTCCTATGCAAATCTCCAGTGTTCTCAATCCGTACAACATTTTTCTCTTAAGTAGTCTGTCTTGAGAATTCCAGCCACCTTCATGTCCCCAGATGCTTAGCTTTGTCCCCTGAACTTAGCCAGTCCATTAGGTTAGATCTGGATTCCCCCTCCCTGTGCCAAAGCCTGAAATCCCTTTCAGGGCAGTAAGATGCCACAAACGTAGAGTTTTACATAGTATGTTTCTTGTCTTTCAGAGATTATTCACCTTCATTGCCTGCTGTCCAATGTCTTTAAAAGTGTTGCTTTTTATATTGTGTATGTGTTTTTTAAAAATTCATTGTGTTGGACAGAAGGGTAAATCTGGTCCCTGTTACTCTTCTTGAGCCTATAATTGACCATTTCAAGATAAAAATCATGTACTTGGGGGATCAAAAGATATCTAGAAGTAACATATATCAACAACAAAGGATGGGGGGGGGAATGGAAGTGTACTACTATAAGATTCCTACAGGACAAGTACAGTGGTATAATATTACTTGGAGCTAATCGGTGATACGATAAACATACATAAGGTAAACCCTAGAGCAACTAAGAAAAAATAAAACAAAAAAGCAAAGCAAAAGCAACCAAGGAAATGCCAACAGCAACTCATACAGGAAAAAAATATTAAAATTTAAGCAGAATGGCAAGTTTGAACCAGTCATATCACATAGAATTTAAAGTAATCTAAACACTCCAATTAAAAGGCAGAAATTTTAAGATAAGATGAGAAAGCAAGACTCAACTGTATGTTATTTATAAGAAGCCTGTTTTATACGTGAAGAAGCAGAGAGGTTAAAAGGAAAAAGATAGACAAAAGTACACAAGACAAACCTTAATCCAAGGAATGAGAGTGTGGTTATATCACACAAAGTAGACTTCAGAACAATGAATATTACCAGGGATAAAGAGAGACATTTCATGATGATAAATGGGTCAATTAATCAAAAAGACACTATATTCCTACATGTGGGTGCGCTGGACATTAGGGCTTCAAAACATATGAAGCAAAAAACGATAGAACTAAAACAAATAGACACATCTACATTTATAGTTGGAAATTTCAACATTCCTCTTTCAGTAATTGATAAAACAAGTACACAAAAAAATCAGTGAGAACAGAGAAGAATTTAACAACACTATCAATCAACTTGACCTAATTGACGTTTATAGAACACTCCACCCAACGACAGCAGAATGTGTATTCCTTTGAAGTGCTTGTGGAACATTTACCAAGATAGAGCAAGCGTATTTTGGACCATAAAACAAAACCAAGAAGATTGAAATCGTATAAAGTATGTTCTCTAAACACGACAGAAATAAATTTGATGTCAATAACAGAAATCTGTCTTGAAAATCCCCAAATATTTGGTAATTATATGTCATACTCCTAAATAAACAATGGGTCAAAGAAGAAATCCCGAGGGAAATCAGAAGCTATTCTGTGCTGAACAAAATGAAGGCAAAGCATTTCAAATTGGTGGGGTGCATCTCAAGCAGTGCTTAACAGGAAATATATAGCATTCGATGATTGTATTAGAAAAAGAAAAAAAATCTTAAGTTATGCAAGTTTGACCTCGTGAATCTAGAAAAAGAATAGCAAATTAAATCAAAGGTGAACAGGAGAGAAATCATAAAGATAAGAGGAGAAATGTTTAAAAATAGTTAAAGAGGAGGAAGAGGAGAGAGAAATTGATTGGCTTAACAAAACCAAAAGCTGGTTTTTTGAAAATGTCAGTAAAATTAACAAACCCCTAGCAATACTAATCAGGGAAAAATAAGAGCGAGAGAATACACAATAACAAAAATTAGGAATAAAATAGGCACTATCACAACAGGTTCTATAGCTATTAACAGGATAATACAGGAATATTGTAAATAAACTTTGCCCAATAAATTTGACAACTTAGATGAAACAGACAAAAATGCTTAAAATGCACAAACTATCAAAATTTACTTTGGAAGAAATAAAATTCTGAAAAGCCCTTCATCTATTTTTATTGAGATATAATTCATAAGACATAAAGTTTCATGTAGCACAAAATTCACCAGCTTACAGTGTGTGTTTCCATGGTTTTTCAGCATTTTTGCAAGGCTGTGCAGTCATCATCTTTATAGCAGTCCAATGTTTTCATCACCCTAGAAAGAAACCTCAGACCCGTTCTTCTCTCCTCCCAGTTTCTGACGGCACTATTTTCTGTCTCTACCGAAATTATGCACATTCCATATAAATGGAATCACACAACATACGACCTTTTGAATCTCTGTTCTCTTACGTAGTGTAATTTCTCAAGATGCATGTGGTGGCATGCCTCAGTGCTTCATTCTTGTTTACAGCTAAATAATATCCCACTGTGTTGAACACCCTGCTGTTGTTTATTCATTTATCAGTTGACAAACACTTGCATTGTTTCCACTTTTTAACTATTATGCATGAAGCTGCTATGAACATTCCTTAACAATTTTTAATGTATACATTTTTTTACTTCTCTTGGTTGTACCTTGGAGTGAAATTTCTGGTTCCTATAGCAACCCACATTTAACTTCTGTGAAGCAGCTAAACTGTTTTCCAAAGCACCAGCACTATTTTATTAACACAGTCTCACTAGTAATGAAAGGGAGTTCTAATTTTTCCACATATTCTCGTTATTTCTGTCTTCTGTGTTTTAGACCCATTCTAGTGGATGTGAAGTGGTGTCTCATTATGGTTTAGATTTCCATTTCCCTAATGACTAATGATGTTGAGCATCATTTCATATGTTTATTGGCCATTTGTCTATCTTTGGAGAAATGTCTATTTAAATCCTTTGACCATTAAAAAATTGGGGTTTGTCTTTTTATTGCTAAGTTGTAATAATTGTTCCTACATTCTGGATATAATAGGTCCTTAACAGATACCTGATTTGCAAATACTTATTCCATTCTGGGGGTTGTCTTTTTCACTTTCTTGATGGTGTCTTTTGATGTACAAAAGCTTATCATTTTGATAAAATCCAACTTATCTATTTTTTTCTTCGGTTGTGCTTTTGGTATCATATGGGGTTCTGACAATTAAATTCAAGAACTCATACTAGAAAAAGTGCTATATACCTCATTGCTGAATATCACCAAGTTCCCCTTGGGAAGCTATGCACTGATGCCAGTGCCCAGTTGACACCTCAAAGCCATTTTGGAACTCTTTGCCATCAGAGCTATTGTTGTGTAAGTTCTGATAATTAAGTTTGCAAACTCATCATTCTAGAAAAAATTGCTTTGAAGTGTGGGCTAGGTGCTGGTGTCAGTGCATAGCTTCCCAAGGGGAGTATCTTGAAGGTGACTATAGTGATACTCAGCAGTGAGGTATGTAGCACTTTTCTAGGATGAGTTCATGAACATAATTATCTGATTTCATATCTAAGAGGCCATTCATTGCTTAATACAAGATCAGGAAGATTCATATCTATGTTTCTTCTAAGAGTTGTATAGTTTTAGCCCTTACATTTAGGTATATGATGAATTTTGAGTAAACTTTTGTGTATGGCATGAAATGAGGCTCATCTGTTCTTTTGCATGTGGATATCCATGTTGAAAACCAATTGATCATGCACGTATGGGTTTATTTTGAAACTCTTAGTTGTATTTCACTGATCTGTATGTCTGTCTTTTTTTTTTTTTTTTTTTTTTTTTTTGAGACAGAGTCTCACTCTGTTGCCCTACTGTTAAAGATCACAGCAACCTCAAACTCTTGGGCTTGAGCAATCCTCTTGCCTCAGCCTCCTGAGTACCTGGGACTATAGGTGTGTGCCACTATACTTGCTAGTTTTTCTATTTTTAGTAGAGATGGGGTTCCGCTTTTGCTCAGACTGGTCTTCAACTCCTGAGTGCAAGCAACCCTCCCACCTCGGCCTCCCAGAGTGCTAGGATTATAGGTACAAGCCACCACAGTGTCCTGTATGTCTGTCTTTATGCCAGTATCACACCATCTTGATTGTTGTAACTTTATAATAAATGTTTTCCTTGTCTGTTTGTTTTCTTTTTAAAGAAATGGTCTTTCTCTGTTGTCCAGGCTAGAGTGCAGTGGCACAATCTTAGGTCACTGTTGCCTCAATCTTCCCACTTTAGCTTCCTGAGTAACTGGGACTATAGGGATGCACCACCATGCGTGCCTAATTTATAAAAAAAGTTTTGGAGACAAGGTCTTGCTTATTGCCCAGGCTGGTCTTGAACTCCTGGCTTCAAGTGATCCTCCCACCTCAGCTTCCCAAGTCACTGAGATTATAGGAATGAGTCACTGCACTCAGCTGAAATCAGCTTGGAAATCAGAAAGTGTGAATCCTCCAACTTTGTTCTTTTTTATCTACTTCGTTTTGACTATTTTGCGTCCCCTGCATTTCTATGTGATTTTAGGATCAGCTTTTCCATTTCTGCAAAATAAGGCCGTTTGAATTTTGATAGAAATTGCCTTGAATCTATAGATTAACTTGAAGAGTATTGCCATTTTAACAATGTTAAGTATCCCAATCCATAAACATGGTATGTCTTTCCTTAGGTCTTCTTTAATTTCTTTCAACAGTGTTTTGTCATTTTTAGTGTATAAGTCTTTCGCTTCTTGGATTAAACTTAATCCTAAGTACTTCATTCTTTTTGATGCTTTTATAAATGGAATTGTTTTCCTAATTTCGTGTTATGATAATTTGTTGCTAATATACAGAAATAGAATTTATTTGTGTATATGAATCTTATATACTACATTTTTCCTGAAGTCATTTATTAATTTGAGTAGTTTGTAGGTTTGTATTCTTCAGGGTTTTCTCTATGTAAGATCATGTCATCTGCAAATAGAGATAGTTTTATAAATTCCTTTCCAATATGGATACCTTTAACTTATTGTTCTTGCTTAGTTTCTCTGGCTAGAATCTCTAGTACACTGTAGAAAAGAAGTGGTGAATGCAGAAATACTTGTCTTGTTTCTAATTTTAGAGCTCACATCTATGTTTTTAGTTTTTAGTTTTTAAAAATTGATTCTATAGTTAAAAACATTCCCATAAAGACAATGCCAGGCTCCAGATGGCTTAACTGGTTAATTACATCCAACATTTAAAGACAAAATAATATCAACTCTACAAAAACTCTTCCAGAAAACAGAAGAGGAGTGAATACTTCTTACTTCCTTTCGTGCAGCAAGCTTTACCCTGATACTCAGACCAAAGATGTTATAAGAAAGGAAAATTACAGTCCACTATCCCACATTAACAAAAAGCAAGATATCTTAACAAAATATTAGTGAACTGCATCTGGCAATATGTGAAAAAAATTAATATACCATAACCAAGTGGACTTTATCCCAAGAATTAAAGGTTGTTTTAACATTCAAAAATCAATGTATTTTTACCAGATTAATGAAAAACAAATGATCATCTTAATAAATATAGGAAAGTCATAAGAGAAAATCGAACATTCACTTATGATTAAAAAATAAAGAAATCCCCCCAAAATAAAAACAAAAAACAACCTCAGAAAACTAGGAATATAGGGAGCTTCTACAATCTAAGAAAGGAAATTCAGGTAAACTGGCAGCTAATATCATGCTTCATGGTGAAAGACTGTATGTTTTTCCCTAAGACTAGAAATAAGGCCAGGATTTCCACTATCGTCATTTTTCTTGAACAATGTAAGAGAGGTCCTAGTGATTTCAAGCAGGCCAAAAAATAAAATAAAATAAGATACTTGAGATTAGAAAGAAAAAAATTAAAACTATTCTGTTTTTGCAGATTATATGATCATCTATGTAGAAAATCCTAAGGGACCTACGAAACTGACAATAAAAAAATTAAAAAGCTAGTAGGATTGATTAGTAAGGTTAGCATAGAAACAAGATTCAAGGTTAATATACAAAAATCAATTGTATTTCTGTATACCAGAAATGAACAATTGGAAATTCAAATTTTAAAATACTATTTATAATAGCATGAAAAATATGAAATAATTTGGAATAAGTTTAATAAAGTATGCACAAATCCTGTACATTAAAACTATAAATTATTGCTCAGAGACATTAAAAAAAGTACATAAATAGAGTGACAGTCTATATTCACAAATCAGAAGATTCAATATTATTAAAAGTTTTGATACATTTGGGCTTGGTGCTTGTAGTTCAGTGGTTAGGGCACTGGCCACATACATTGGGGTTGGCAGGTTCAAACCCTAGCTCAGTGGTGGGGATGCCGGCCACATACATTGGGGCTGGTGGGTTCAAACCCGGCCCGGGCCTGCTAAACAACAATGACAACTACAACAACAACAACAACAACAAAAAATAGCCAGGCTTGTGGCAGGTGCCTGTAGTCCCAGCTACTTGGAGGATGAGGCAAAAGAATTGCGTAAGCCCAAGAGTTGGAGGTTACTGTGAGCTGTGATGCTACAGCACTCTACTGAAGGCGACATAGTGAGACTCTGTCTCAAAAAAAAACAAAAAAAAAAGTTTTGATACATTTGCTAGCAAAATCTCCCCAGGATGTTTTGAGAAATTGACAAGCCCCGTCTAAAATTTACACGGAAATGCAAAGAATCTGGAATAGCCCAAACAGTTTGGATAAAGAAAACAAATTTGGTGACCTGAAGTGTACCAGATTACTTGGAGATCTTATTGCAACAGGTGTCAAGACTTAACTAGTAAGATACAATAAGCAGGACACTGTGGCATTGGCACACTGCAGCTCTTCAGCTCAATGGAAAAAAATGGGGACTCTACAAATAGACCTAAAAATAGATGGTCAATTGATTTTTTGACAAAGGCACCAATGGGGAGAGAATAATTTTTTCAACAGATTATACTAAAGCAATTGAGTGGTCAGGGACATAAAATGAATCTCAGTCCTTGCCTCACAAGACACACACACACACACACACACACACACACACACACAATTAACTCAAAGTAGATCATACCCCTAAATATGGGAGCTAAGCTCTATGATAAAATATAGAAGAAAATAAATATGATTTTGGATTCATCAGCAATTTCTCAAGTCTCTGATTTTTCAAAAAGCACAAATCATAAAAGAAAAAAATAAAGTGGACTTCACTGAAGTTAAAAAAAATACTTTTTGTTCTTCAAAATATAATGATAAGAAGATAAAAAGGCAAACTGTAGACCAGAAAAAAATCCGTAAAATATTTATTAAGGACTTGAATCCAGGATGTGTAAATTCTTACAATTAAATAGCAAGATGACAAACAGTTCAATAAAACATGAGTAAAAGATTCAAAGAGACTCTACAGCAAAGATACAAAAATGGAACACATGCATATGTGCATAAGATACTTAACACAGGCTCAGCGCTTGGAGCTCAGTGGGTAGGGCACCAGCTACATACACCAAGGCTGGCGGGTTCAAACCCAGCAGGGTCTGCTAAACAATAATGACAACTGCAACAACAACAACAACAACAACAACAACAACAACAAAAACAAAACAGCTAGGCATTGTGGCAGGTGCCTGTAGTCCCAGTTACTTGGGAGGCTGAAGCAAGAGAATGGCTTAAGCTCAAGGGTTGGAGGTTGCTGTGAGCTGTGACACCATAGCATTCTACCAAGAGTGACATAGTGAGACTCTGTCTCAAATAAAAAAAGAAAAGAAAAAAAGATAACACATCATTAGTCATTAGTTAAATACAAATTAAGGCACAATGACGTATTTCTACATGCTCACTAGAATGGCTGACATGATAAAGTCTGTCAGTATCAAATGTTGACAAGGATATGGAACTTCCCTATGCTGCTGGGAGGAGCATAAGATGTTACAACTGCTTTGGAGAAACAGTTTGACAGTTACTCATGGAGTTAAAGGTATACTCAACATGACCCAGCAATCCCACTCCTAGGTATTCATCTAAGAGAAATGAAAACAAATGTTCACACAAAGAATTTGCTTGAATGTTTATAACAGTTTTCTTTTTAACAGCCACACCCAGATGGACATCCTCTGGTGAGTGGTGTGGAATACTAGTCAGCAACAGAAAGGCATTGGCCCCCCATGCACACAATATGAAAGAATTTCCAGTGTGTTACGCCGAGTTAAAGAAAGCAGTCACAAAAAACTACATTGTACTTGACTCCATTTATAGGAAATGTCAGAAAAGTTGAAAGCTGACCAGCTGCAATCAGATGGTGGAGTTGGAGAGGGTGAGGACTGCAAGGGGGTGTGATTTGGGGGTAATGGAAATGTCCTTATCTTGGCTGTCATTGTGATTACATGACTATATATATTTGTCAACAGCTATCAAGCTGTATACTAAAAGACGGTGAATCTTACTGTGTGTAAATTATTATATCTCAACAAAGCCAATCAGTCAGCTCCCTAGGTATTTCTAACATGTAGCCATGGTGGGATCCCCCTGTCTTTGTGTTGATGGAAAACACCAAGGCCGAGGGGTCAACGCACCTGTGGAACACTGAGCTGATGTATGGTCAGTCAGTGCGTGGACCAAAGGGTAAATAATCACATGCCTGAGTGAGGCTATGGGAGATCAAACCCCAGACATCACGCCTTCTTGCAACCAGAGGATCATTGTCCCTCTATCTGGATTAAAGACACTTTGAGAAGTGACTCTTAATGGAGGAACAGCAAAGGCAAGGGTCAGAGCAGCCTCAGAAACAGCATGTGACCCTCTTTAGGATGGGTGCGGCAAGGTCAGGAATCTGATTTTCTGCCCAGGTGTGGTGGGCTTGACCACCTCCAGACTTCCCTCCCAGGTGACAGTCTGAAACTGGGGGAGACTGGAAAGTGACAGCTGGGTACAGCTTAGCACCATCAGTGTCAGCTGGGAGCTGGGTGAAAATGGGACTCTCAGGCCTCACCCCAGGCTTCCTGAATCAGAATTTGCATTTTAAAGTTTGAGAAATACTCTATTAGAGGACTTTGCAAAATTTGGGGGGTCTTGGGAGGGAGACAAAGCCAGAGATCACATCTGAGCAAGCCATAAAGAGAAGACTCTGGGGGCAAGAGCTAGGCTCCCTGGGTGGTTACCTTCCTTTCTTGAGTTTTAGTGTTCTCATCTATAAAATGGGAACAAGTAGAATTCCTGTTTCACTTGCTTAACATATAGAGAAAAAGAGAACATGAGTGTGGATTCACCTGGGAGCTGTGGCTGCTGGCACATGCGGCCCATGCTGTCTCAGCCCAAGCTGATCCCCCAAGCTCTGAGCGGAGGCCTGGACCCACAGTTGGCACTCAGCAGGTCCTCGGGACCTGTAAATGGTTTTCTAGCCATCGGAACCCCTTTCACATCTTTCCCCTTCCTGGCTCCTAAAAGCTAGTGGGAGCCAGTGAGGAGCTGCACCTGGTGTTTCAAGGGTGGGGGAGGAGTTGGAGCCAGAAACCAGCATAGTCTGTAAGAGCCTGCTCTGGAGTGCACATTCTGGAGGCCTCACACCCTTGGGCATCAGGGACACCTGAATTTCCTGAGATCCCCAATAGTTGGTTCCTGGGACAGCTGATCCCCTCTGAGCCAGGGACTGTCCTACAAGAAAGGGTCCTTGCAATTCCAGCTCCCTCTGAAAAGGGAGGACACTGGTCTGACAGCAGCAGCCTAGACCCTGGGAGCCCAGGTGCTGACAGGCCTCTCACTCCCGCTGATTGACTAACCCAACAGCGTGCAGCCTGCCGTGTGTTTATTTCCTGGGCCCTCTGGTTCCCCCCTGTACCAGATGACTCCCCTGACACATGTGATCACCCACCCTGCCCTCTCTCTCCTCCCAGTGTTTCTCCTTGGTTAATCCCCTCAGCACACTGTCTTGCTCTGGCAGGCGTCTCTACATTCCTAGCACCACGTTCACTTGCCTAGCATGCAACTGACCCCCTGGCACTGACTGTTGTTTCTGGAATGCCTGGGGACACTCCTGGCAGGAGCCGGTACTCACTCTGGCACAGGAAAGAATTCTCTGGGCACGTGCGTGCTTATTCAGCATATCCCAGACAAGGGCCTGAGCATCTTTTCTCGTCCTCATCCCTTGCATACCCAGTAGGCATTGTCCCCATGTCTCTCTCAAGGCCTTGCAGGGGCAACTGGGGTTGGATTTCTTTGTCTGTGTGATTTTTTTTTTTTTCTGAGCTTTTTTTCTTATATACAGTTCTTTTTATTTTGTTTTTAATAGTAAAACTTTTATTTTTTAAAATTTATTTATTTTTATTGTTAAATCATAGCTATGTGCATTAGTGCAATCAAGGGGTACAATGTGCGGGATTCATATACAATATGAAATATTCTCATCAAACTGTTCAACATAGCCTTCATGGCATTTTCTTAGTTACTGTATGTAGGCATTTGTATTCTGCATTTAGTAAGTTTCACCTGTAACCATTCTAAGATGCACCGTAGATGTAGCCCCACTCATTACCTTCCCTCCACCAAAAACTCCCACCTCCCTTCCCCTTCCTTGGCCCTTTCCCTATATTCTTGTACTATAGTTGGGTTATAGCCTTCATGTGAAAGCTATAAATAAGCTTCATAGTAGAGCTGAGTACATTGGATACTTTTTCTTCCATTCCTGAGATACTTTGCTAAGAAGAATATGTTCCAGCTCCATCCATGTAACCATGAAAGAGGTAAAGTCTCCACCTTTCTTTAAGGCTGCATAATATTCCATGGTATACATGTACCACAGTTTGCTAGTCCACTCGTGGGTCGATGGACACTTGGGCTTCTTCCATGACTTAGCAATTATGAATTGGGCTGCAATAAGCATTCTGGTACAGATGTCTTTGTTATATTGTGACTTTTGGTCTTCTGGGTATAAACCTAGTAAAGGAATTATAGGATC
>CAUYPK010025254.1:0-16890 GCA_963574355.1 Loris lydekkerianus
ATGTCTCAACACAATTGTGAAATTGCCAGGAAGGCTATGTTAACCAGTGTGATATAAACGTGTCAACCGGTCTGTGAAACTAATGTATGATGCCCTATGATCATACCATTGTACATAGCTATGATTTAATTAAAAAAAAAAGTCAAAAAAACAACAACAACAACAACAAAAAAAAAGAAAATAAAATGAAAATTTGGTTCAAGTGCACTATGCCTGCAGCACAGCCTGAGATAGCTCCTGGATATATTTTGTAGCATTCTTTTTTTTTTTTTTTTTTTTTTTTTTGTCAAAGCCCTGTCTCACAACTAGGGGGAGGTTAGGGATGGAGAAGTCCAGTGCCCTATTTACTTTTTTTGTGGAGGATGTTAAAAATCCTTCTTATTCTCAAGATTGAAGAATTGCGCCACAGAAAATCTCCTGTGACTTCTTACCATTTGGCTTTCGTCCCATTTCAAGTTGATAAAGATGTCTATCGTGTGTTTAAACCTATCACCTTTTCTCTTTTTATATTTTACCCATCATCTCTCTTTTGGAGTAGAAAGGATTAGTGAAGTGCAGAGCCACTGTATCATCTTGAGCAATTCACAGCCGAGGTGGTTTTGGAGCTGTGATTTTAGGCCAGGGTTATCTTCGCCTGCTCTGGTTTATAATGCATAGTAACAGTTGTGCGTCCCAATTTGCAGTGATAGTCTTTGCACATTGTTATTGTGGGATCAACCGTAAGTCCTAGTGGTGGGAGAGTGTGTACAAGGATAGTTGTTTTAATGTTAACATGCAGCTGGACTGGCTTAGGCTTGCATGTGCTTTCAAAAAGTAAGTGAAAGAAAAAATATATTCTTACTTTATTTTTTTTCACAACTGGAAAGTTTGGCTTTGTAAAAAAATTTCTGTGACTCCAAAATGGAATATCAGCCACATCCATTAGATGAAGTATTAGGTTTTAGCATTAGAATAATCCTTTTTGGGAAATTATCTGGAAAGCAGATGTTTATTAGTCCCTCTTTGTGGCAAGAGAAGGGACTAAGTAATTTTTTTGAAGTGTCTCATTGTCTTAATCTGTAAAATGTGAGATAAAAACAGAATATTGATTTTTTTTATTTACCACACCGAGTAGATACTGCTTTCCCTGTTCAGTTATTACTTTTCAAGGAGATGATTACCAGGGAAAGTTCAGCACCTACTACAGTTGACAGCTCCATAATGAATGAATGCGTCAATGAATGATAAGTTCAGTTTAAGACAATTCTGTTCCCATTTGGAAAAGGCTGCGTTCTACATCAATTATACTTAAAACACCCATGGCATTAGTACATTTGTTTATTCTGGAAGTTGTTATTTTATCTAGTTTGTAAAGCTTCATGTCTGGTTAATTTTATTTTATTTTTTAAATAAAGAACATTTCATACAGCTTTAACTAGTACGTTGATGACCTGCATGTGGTTGTATAATTATAGTGACATATTTAACTACACATGACATATTCACATTTTCTATTTTTAAAATAGACATCAGTCATTTACCACAGATTCCTATTGCTTTAAAGAGACATTCTTAGCAACAATGTTGTCAAGGAAACATACCGAAACTGTTACATAAAAGAATGTCTCTGTGAAGAAAATTTTTCAAAATGGTACTTCTATTTTTTCCCCAGATTATATAAAATCACAATTTACAAGCAATTCAATTTAAGTAAATAATTTATAAACAGTTTATGTGACAGTACAACTGTGGAAATCTGCCAAGTAAAGACGTTTTAAAATTTGAAGGTTAAAGGATTAGCTGCCACTAATAAAAGACCTCATCAAGAGGAGATTTTAAAGGTGATATCATGTCTGATTCTCACATTAGGCATATTCATTTCAATGAAATTTCCAAATTGTAGATGAGTTAAGTTCTCAGAAGAATTAATAGATTAAAATGTCTCTCTAAGATATTAAATTTGGTTGATTCACTTATTTATACTTATCTATCCTTTCACTCCCACTTATCATTTTTATCCCTCCAGGCCCCCTTCTCTACACAGACATACTCACCTGTCACTCAGAGTTTGCTGTAGGAAATTTTGCATAGGACAAAATTAATAAATATTTACTTTCATAGTTGAAAAAAAAAAAAATAAAATGTCTCTCTATTTCCAGGTTGACTGAGTGCCTGAGAGACAGTAAAAAGGCAAAGATTACATTTGAAGGTATACATTTCAAAGTCCAGAGGAACTGAATAGGAAGTACCATTAAACAACACGTGTATATTAATTATGTATTCAGGCAAACATGTTAAAAAACAGTAGTTGGAGACTGGGATGGTCACAGACTTCTATTTTCAGCCCTGTCTGGTTATTTATTTTTAATTTATCATTTAGTATTGAAGGAAATAAGCTTGAATGAAAAGTTCACAAGAATACATCCTGGAATATATAATACGTTTTGTTAAAAAGTACAGATTGATTTACATTATATTGTAGAATATTTGAATTTGAAAGGACCAAAGAGATCATTCAGTAGAAAGAGAAATGTGCCAAGAAAGGCTAACAAACTTGCCTAAAGTTACTAAGGGACAAAGTCAAAAATAGAACCCGAATTCCTAATTCCCGGTTCAGTGCTATTTCTGTGATGTCATCAGCTTAAAGAACTTGGGTCACCACTCCCTCTCCTGTGCTTCTTTTCCAACTGTTGGCACCAAGGATCTTTAATGGAAACGTCAACTCTGAATAGCTGTTTTGATGTTATTTAAATCATTCCTTGTGAGATGAAGGAAAGAATATAGAAAGTAAAAAAAAAAAATGCTTAAAAAATAGATAAGGACTCTCAATAGGCCTTGATGATACATTAAGGAATGAAAAGCTATCAACTATAAAGGAATTATAAGAGTTTAAATACATTTTGATAGTCAAAATTATTAAAATACATCAGCTTTTGCTGAAGACAAAGTGAAAATAAGATGTAAGGAGAAAATCAAAAATTATGTTTTCTCTTTTCATTTATTTCTCTTTATTCCTCTTTTTTACCTTTGTGTTATACAATGTTGCACAGGTTGCATATCTAACATGATATTCTTGGCTGACTTGCTCCAGGACCATTAGCACCTTGACTGGCATTGTCAGGTAGACTCATCTGGTGATTATGGTACATAGGAAGGTATTTACATTCAGGCCTTTTTCAAGTCAGCGAAAAGATTGCTGACTTGTCAATGGTCAGTTTGGGTAATAATCTTATGCCTTTGAAAAGAATGTACTGTTGTTTATTCTCTGGCCATTTTATTATATGCCAATTAAAAAATTAAAATAGATTTTTTCTTTACTTTTGGTTTTCAGAGATTTACTAGTGTATATCCACATGTGATTTTCTTTGCAATTATTCCAGTTGGAGTGAGTGTTTACAGTGCTTTTTGAGTTTGTGACTAAACATGTTTTATCAGTTGTGGACATATCTCAGCCAATGTCTCTTTCAGTACTACTACTGCTGCTCTTTAAATACTGTTTCTTCTGGACCTTTTGATCATGTGTCATTTTCTAAATACACATTTGTTTCTGTATCTTTCATCATTTTTTTTCCCTCTAGACTATAGCCTAGATATTTTGTTTTGACCTTTCTTCCATGTCACTAATTCTCCCTATAGCCATATTGAGTACTGTTGAATCCAAAATGCTGGTTCTGGAACTTCCATTCAGTTTGTGTTTGTTATGGCTTTAGTTATTTGCTCAATTTTTATTCACTTGAATATATTTGGCATATGTATTTTAATGCTCTTTTCTTTGGATCTCCTGTATGACTATTTTTATTACTTGTTTCTCTATACCTCTTGGATGTTAGATGCATTATCTTGTTTCTCATATGCCTGATTAGTTTTGATCAAGCACTAGATATCACACACTGAAGATTTGGGAACTTTGACAATCATGACACTTTCATCGTCTCCAAGAAAGATTTTATATTTGTTTTGAGCACAGTTAGAGACATTACCAACTCTAGGCTGCTTTAATCGAGTTGAAATAACTCAAAACTCTGCTTGATTTCACATAGGAATCATTTTATTTCTAATTCCTACTTATTCCTAGGATGTCACACTTCACAGTCCAAGTCTCAGTGGTTTACTAGAGTACCCTCCCTCTCTCTGCCCTTGGTTGACCCTTGGTTTATCCTTTGTTTCCAGTTTTTTTTTTTTCTTATAATGGCTTCATGAGTATAATGAAGTTCTCTTTAGCTTTTTATTAACCTTTTCTGTTATAACAAGCAAACATCTTTAGTACAGAAGCAGCTGTCAAATTCCAGATTATCATCCTGGGTTTTCTTGTTGTCCTAGCTCTTGCCACAGTAAGTCTTCATTGCCTTAAGTAGTTCTTCTGTGCTTTACACAGATTTTGTTTTATTTTGATCAAAGTTTCTATTTTCTTTCAGTAAGAAGATTGGTCCAAATTATCTAGTCTTCTATTACTGGAAATAAACCTCCAAAGTTTATATTTAAAATTTGTCCCTTTTTATATACTTGGGAGGTTCTCATTTTTCTACCATCCAGACTTTTTTTTTGTGAGGGAGGAAGCTGCTGTACATTTTTTCCTTCTTTTTACTAGCAATGCAGAGCTATGACATAGCTGAAAAAGAAATTAACTTAGTTTTTTACTATGTTCCTTTTAAAGTTTGCAGGTAGAGATTCAGTAGAATTTGTTGGGAGGGAAGGAAATACAGTATGTGATACCTTCTCAAAGACTTATTTAATATCAGAATTGATACCATACACTTATTCCAGAAACTCAAGTGATTAATATTTATTATATTTATTTCTTGATGGAATATTTGTATTGTGGAATATAACTGGCAAGTAAAGAAGTTTTTATGATTTACTAATACACCATTGTTCATTGTATAATGTTAAGTAAAACCCTATTAAGAATTAATTTTTACTTCACTTTTACATAATTGAAACATTTCACTCTTAATTTTTAGGATATTAGAAATGAAAGCAAAACTTCTCTGCAATTGTAAAAATTTCTTATTGCATGATGAACATTATATAGATAAAGAAATAGAAACATCTGTGAACATAAAGCACAGTAAAAGAAACATTTGTATATATTCAAATGGCACAAATAGACACAAATGTTTCTTTTACTGTGCTTTATGTTCACAGAATTGAATTAGAATCTTTGATCCATGACACATTTTTATCATTGATATATCATAGTCCTCTTTTATTTTTTTATTTACATAATTGTTAGTTATGCATATTAAATTGACATCTGTAAAACCACCACCTAATCTGAACACAGGAATATTGACACGATCTTCTGTCTACCTATTTGCTTTCTCCATCCTGTTTTTCTTCTTTCCTTTCTGTTATAACCACTTTCCTGGGCTTGTGTTTAATATGTATGCCTAAACAATTTATCATTCAATTTTGGTTATTAAAATTTTTTTTTTCTAGTGTCTTGAAAGTCGAAGAATCCTCCTAAATATTTATAGTTAAACTGGCTGAATAGAAGGCTAATGCTGTAGGCATCTCAGGTTCATTGCTGATTTCTATTCAAGAAAACGTAATTTCTACTTTTTGTTAAGGTGCACATCAAAACACTTAGAGCTTCAGCATACACGCTTAATAATTATTGGTAGGTGGAATAATTGTGCTACTTTTATTGTTTTTTTTTTTTTTTTTTTTTTTTTTTTTTTAGCCAGGTCTATAGATGGTTTGTAAAGACAGCTAAGTCCATGTGGGCTGCAAATAGCTAGTATGAATTTTATGCTTGGCATACAAATACAGTGTTCCATCAGCTGCCCCAAATGCCATGCCTATTTATGTTATCCTCAGTTGCATTCGGCACGAAGGGATGGAATTGTGGAGGAGCTGACTGCTTAGAATTTCATGAATTGTTTGCTAAGAATTTCCTACTTCCATCCAACTTCATGGACTCAAATGGGCCCTGAAAATGGTAATTGCATCAACTCTGACAGTGGTTTTTGATTTTAAAGGCCCAGATTCTGGTTTTGCCTGTTGAAATTTGGAGAAACTTATTAAAGAACAAAGAAAAAGAATAGGTACTCTTAGTATACAGTGACTAGTGCAAAAAGTCAACAAAATTACTGTGAATCTGAAGCTGAAAATGGCAATTTAAAAATAGATTATGCCTTTCTGGAATGGCTTTATTTGAAATTCAAGAAGAATGACTTGATTTAAAAAAAAAAGCTTTGGTTTTATTATTAGAGCAAAATTTTTGAGAGGAACAAAAGAAAAAACAAAGCAAAATGGACAAATTCAGTTGGTGGGAGGGAGACATTTTCTTAGAAGTCTGATAGAAATGTCAAATTAAAGAAAATAAGCCCCAATTTAACTCTTGAAAGTAGTAGGCCTATGAAGGAAGGAATTTAGTTATTCTAAGATTAGGGAGAGTGATTACCTAAAGAAACATGGTTGTAATATCCTAGCAGGGGCACAGACAATATGTTGAAATTACCATGTTGAAGATTCCAGATCTGACAAACTTATTTCTTTTTAACTTTTGAGTAAATGTATTCTTTATTTATTTTTATTTTTGAATTTCAGATTAATATGAGGGTACAAATGTTTAGGTTATTTGCTGTCATCTCTAAGGTAAAGTTGTAGATGAACCCCTGACCGGGGGTGTGCTGAATATCCTCAGATTGTGTACATTAGGTGAGATCCCACCAATCACACCCCCTCATCCCTTCCCCCACCTCTCCTCTCCCCCCTCAATACACTATACTTGTGTTTTTCTCTCCTGTGGGTGTGTAGTTCTTTATATAATGCTTTCCTATTAGTACTGAGTACATTGGATATTTTTTCACTGTTCTTGAGGTACTTTACTAAGAAGAATGTGTTTCAACTTCATCCAGGGAAACACAAAAGATGCAAAGTCTCCATCTTTTCTTGTGGCCCAATAGTACTCCATGGTTTACATATGACACAGTTTGTTAATCTATTCACAGGTAGATGGGCACTTGGGTTGCTTCCACATCTTGGCAATTGTGAAGTAAGCTTCAGTAAACATTCTAGTGCAAATGTCCTGTGGTGAAATGATTTTTTATTTCTTCTGGGTAGATACCTACTAATGGGGTTGCAGAATCAAATGGAAGGTTAACTTTTAGTTATTTAAATATTCCTCAAAGAACTCAAATTAGACCTTCCATTTGATCATGAAATCCCATTACTAGGCATCTACCCATAAGAAAAAAAAAAAAAAGTCCTTTCATCATAAGGACATTTGCACTAGACTGTTTATCGCGGCTCAATTTACAATCGCCAAAATGTGGGAACAGCTTAAATGCTCACCAACCCAGGAATGGATTAACAAGCTATGGTAACAAGGATTAACAAGCTGTTAATTCTATAACATAGAATACTATTCAGCCATTAAAAAAGACAGAGACTTTACATCTTTTTTATTAACCTGGATGGAGTTGAAACACATTCTTCTTAGTAACGCATCATAAGAATGGGGAGGCAAGAATCCAGTGTACTCAACTCTAATATGAAGGCAGTAGATGAGCTAATACAAGGGAGGGGGGAGGGAAATGAGGGAGCAGGGAGAAGGAGGGAGGGAGGGTGATGGGAGGTCATGGTGCGTGGCACACCTCTTGGGGGTGGGACACAATTATAAGTGGGATTTCATCTAACAAATGCAATCAGTGCAACCTAATTCTTTGTACCCTTTAGGAATCCCAAACCATTAAAATAAATAAATAAATAATAAAAAAGACTTCTCCATACTTCTTTCCATACAGGTTGCATTAGTTTGCAATTCCACCAGCAGGGCAAAGTGCTTCCCTTCTCTCTACATCCATAGTAACATCTGCAGTTTTGGGACTTTGTGATGTGGGGTAATCGCACTGGAGTTAGGTGATAGGTGATATCTCAGAGTGTTTTTTTTTTTTAATTTTTATTTTTACATATACATGTGCTAATTAAGTTTCCTTTTTTTTGCCTTCACAAAAATAAAAAGACTTAAAATTTAACAACAATAACAATGTTTAAGATACGGATTAGAAACAAAAACCTTGTAAAGAATGAAGGAACATAAATACACTCAGAAAAGGAATCAGACAATTGCTTCATCGAAATATTAAGCAATAATAATAATGCAAAGAAAGTAACATTCACATTGTCAAATAAGAGTATGTCTATTATAGAATGCTTTGACTCTGAGATTCAGTATGGAGTCATCAGTTAACTTCTTATTATTTATTTTTAAGTATCAAAAAATAGACAACTAATATTTATAAATAAAAGTAAAAGATAATTTCAAAAAACAGATCATGCTAAATCTTATAGATAATAGAAAAAGAAAAGATACATCAAAATTATTCTACTTGACATAGGTACACCGGTACACCTGATATTAAAGTTGGAGGAAATACATTATTATAAAGGAGAAATTATAAACATATGTCACTTATAAATGAGGATACAATATCCTAAACAGCATATTAACATGTTCAGTTAAGAATTAATGTTTTTAAGTAGTGTACTTTGGTCAAAATTAAAACCAGTTTATGTGAAAATTAGTCACTAGTTTCTTTTCTTTTCTTGTTCTTTTTTTTCCATCTTTTCCTCTCCCTCAGCCTTTCCCTTCTTCTCTGTCTGCTCTCCTTTTCCCCCATGTCCCATCATGTCATTAATTGTCATTCATTGTCTTCATATCAAAATTGAGTACATAGGATTTATACTTCTCCACTCCTGGGATGCTTCACTAAGAATAATGTGTTCCACCTCCATCCAGGTTAGTACAAATGCTTAAAAATCTTCATTTTTTATGGCTGAATAATATTCCATCATATCTCAGAGTGGTTTTGATTTTTATTTTTCTGATGATTAGGTGATTAGGGTTGATGAGCATTTTTTCATGTGTTTTTTGGCCATTTGTCTGTCATCTTCAGGGACGTTTCTGTTCAAGTCTTTTGCTCACTTATGAATGGGATTGTTTGCTTTTTGCTTTTTTCTTTCTTTCTTTCTTTTTTTTTTTTTTCTTATTGAGACAGAGTCTCAGTTTGTCACCCTTGGAAGAGTGCTGTGGCATCATAGCTCACAGCAACTTAAAACTCTTGGGCTTAAGTAATTGTCTTGCCTCAGCCTCCCAAGTAACTGGGACTACAGGTGCTGCCACAATGCCTGGCTATTTTTTTTTTTTTTTTTTGTTTGTTTAGCAGGCCCAGGCTGGATTTGAGCCCACCAGCCCTGGAGCATGTGGCCAGTGCTGTAACCACTGAGCTAAGGGAGGCCCAGACTATTTGCTTTTTCCTGTGGATTAGTTTGAATTCTCTGTAGATTCTAGTTATCAGCTCTTTGTCAGATTTATAATGTGCAAAAATCTTCTCCCACCTGAAGGTGGTCTGTTTGCTTTGTTGTAACCCTTAGCTGTGTAGAGCTTTTTAGGTTATTCATGTCCCATTTCTTTATTTTTGGTGCCGTTGCAATTGCCAAGGGGGTTTTCCTTATAAGGTCTTTTCCCAGGCTGATATTTCACCAAGAGTTTCCCCCACACTTTCTTCTAGAATGTTTATTGTGTGTCTTAAATTTAAATCTTTTATCCAGCAAGAGTCAATTTTTGTCAATGGTGAGAGGCACGGGTCCAGTTTCAGTCTTACACATGTGGCTCACCAGTTCTCCAGCACCATTTATTATATAGAGATTATTTCCCCCAGTGCATGCTTTTCTTTCGTTTATCAAAGGTCAGATGGTGATATGTGGCTGGGTTCATCTCTGGGTTCTCTATTCTACTCCATAGATCTAGATCTCTATTTTTGTGCCAGTACCATACTGTTTTGATCACTATAGACATCTAGTATAAATTGAAGTCTGGTAACATGATGCCTCCAGATTTATTTTTGTTTCTTAAAATTAATTGGCTATTTTTTTTTCTGGTTCCATATGAAACAAAGTATTATTTTTTCAAGTTCTTCAAAGTATGATGTTGTGCTTTGGTGGGGGATTGCATTAAATCTATAAATTGCTTTGAGTAGTATGGACATTTTAATGATGTTGATTCTTCCCAGCCATGAGCAGGTTATATGCTTCCATTTGTTATCATCTTCAACTATTTATTTTCTCAGGGTTTTATAGTTCTCTTTATAGAGATCTTTCGTATCCTTTATATTTTCAGGCATTTCATTTTCTTTGGAGCTATTGTAAAAGGTATTGTGTCTTTGATTTGATTCTCAGCTTGACTGTTATTGGCATATATTAAGACTACTGATTTGTGGACGTTGATTTTGTAACCTGACACGTTACTATATTTCTTGATCACTTCTAAGAGCTTTGTAGTTGAGTCCCATGGGTTTTCCAGGTATAAGATCATGTTCTCTAGGAAGAGTGAGAGTTTGACCTCCTCTGTCCCCATTTGAATTCCTTTGATCTCCTTCTCTTGCCTGATTGCTTTGGCTAGGACTTCTAGCACTCTGCTGAATAGAAGTGGCAATACTGGGCATATTTGTCTGGTTCCAGTTCTAAGTGGAAATGCTTTCAGTTGTACACCATTCGGTATGATAGTGGCTGTGGGTTTGTTGTCGATGGCCTCTATCATTTTACTCTAACACTAACAATGAGGTGTTTTAGGCACAGGCTATGACAAGTCAGGTTTTATTTAGATTTATTTTCTCTTTCTTCTGTGGGGATGTAGAAGAAAATATCCATTGATACAATTGCCCTACTTCATGTTGACCTACTTTTCAATTACATTGTAATAAAGGAAACTTCAAAAAACTTCACTTAGTCTAAAAATATTCTTGTTTGTAGACACTGTTACCTATAGAGGGATGTTCCATATTTGGGTAGAATTTGTTTTTTTTAGAACCACTTACAAAATTCTAATTTCGTAACAAACTCTTGAAAGAGGTCCTTTTAAAGGTGTAGATACAGAAGTGTTTCAGGATAACCAACCATATGGATATGGAAAGTGTGGACAGATTTGAAAGAGGATGATTTTAAAAAATCAGGCTAAATTAAAAGATGTGCTGACTTTCACGGTGATACAGTTATTGTAAGTGAGAATGGAGATACTGCCTCTCAAAAAGAAGAAACTTATGAAACATACTTGAATGGAAGTGATATGAAATATAATACATTCAAAAGGGGAATAATGCACCTAATTCAGCCTGGGTTGGACATTTGTCTGATAGGACAATGATTGGGATAGTTTAGGTAAAGAGGTGAATGTGGAAAGGTTTTTTTAAACAGTGAATGTTTGGGGCAGCATTAGAACTCACTGACTTCATCGTGTGATAGGGCACCTTTCCAGACAAAACCTGGAGAAAATTATGTCATACAAGCAGGTAATGGAGTTTAAAAACAAAAGAAAGGCAAGGCTGAAATTCAGGTCTTGTGAGTAGCTATGCATAGGCTAGAAAAAGAAAGAATCAATTGAAGAAGTAAGTGAAACTATTTTAGCCTTCTTGGAGTAAGAGACCAACAGGTAAAAATAAAGCATTAGAGAGCTTTTCTGTTGCAGAAAAGAATGTAGCCGAAAGAGGTTGCTCACAGTCTAGCACACATAAAAGGTGAGGAAAGCCAGGGCCTTCAGAGAGTGATTCTCCAGCAGAAAACAAGGTAAGGAGAGAGAAACCCTCCCCAGCAGGCACATCTCAGAGGCCCTCAACCTTCCCGAGCAGGCCGCAGAAGTCTGCAGAACAGGCTGACATCCTGGACTGTCTCACCAGCAAATGCCATCCTAGGGTAGGGCTTGGGCCAGAAAGTGGAGGCTCAAAGGAGAAATAAAATTTAAAAGTTTTAAATATGTTGAATAGGAAAGAAAAGACTTGACTAAGACGTGGAGACTGGAATCAGGAATACAAATTCTGCCAATTTTCCCCCCTTCACTCTCTGATTGGGGACAGAGAATGCAAAAGTGACTTTCTCTCCCCTTCATTTTTGTTAAGCATAATTAATCTCCTTTTGACAGACTTCACAATTCACGGGTTTGGACCACCATGGACAAGTGTCACTCACCAGCTGGGAGTCCAGTGTAGCAAAAATCAAGGTTTTCTGCATTCACTGTCCTTTCCTTAGGCAGCACTGAGTCTCTGCTATGGGCTTTGGGGACCCTATGAATTGGTTCCTGGTTTCTGGGGATACTTATTTTGTATTTGAGATAATCATTTTAATATTTATTCATTACTTTAATTTAAAATCCAGGGTGACTTAACCCTGAAGGTTTAATTTCTTCCTGAGAATTTCATAGGGGAAGGTATGTGCATTCAAATTCAGAAATGTTTATGTTATTGATGCTGTCTTACTGGGGAATAGTTGTGCTTCTGTTTGATTTCATTATGTAACCTTTAGGGAATTATGATGAAGAGTGAGACTGGACACAAACAAGAGTGGGAAACAACAGAGGAAGTACAAATAGAGCTTTGGAATGAGTTTACTTAATGTGAGTGGGAAACAACAGAGGAAGTACAAATAGAGCTTTGGAATGAGTTTACTTAATGTATTATTCTTTCTCAACTTACATCCTTCCAGGGAAAGCACTAAGCTGTCCACAGAGGAGCAGCACTTGGTCCTCATGGACAAGGGAGAAGCCATCCGGAAGCTCAGCTGCTTCCCCCAGAGATGCGGCAAACCCTTCATTGATCGCTGGCCTGACTGTTAAACCAAATAGATGAAGAGAATGAAGAACAACAGAATATGTGTATGTGTATGGGAAACTGATCCCCTACTTTTCATATTCCCACAAATGGGAACTCTTATTCATTTCAATCTCTAGTTGGGAAAATATGGGACAAATACTTCTCACCTTTCCCTTACCGACTTTGCTCCCAACCAAGGATAAAGTTATGACTTCTGGAATCCATAAACCTGGGAAAAAGTACTGAGCGTGATTGGCTTTGCTCCTTCTGGGTTGCCCTGCTTTTGGCACCAGAACAGCCCAGAGGGAAGATTACAGGAAGGATCTGACTGCCTCAGAGCTTAGCAGCGATGGATGCATTCAATTCAAGTCAAGGTAAAATGTATTAGGGGATCCATTTGGCCACAAATTCAAACCACGTTCTGCAACTCAGTGTTACCACGAATAAAGTTGAATTTATGTATTCATTTTCTGAATACCTGGTCTGTGTTTCAGCTCAGGGAGGCTATGGGTACAAGAATGTAATTACCATCCTGGAAACCCCAACAGATGACTCCTCCAGAGTGAGTTGTTGTAGGACAGAGTGTAGGTTAAAAGTGATAGGCACTGGGGACAAAGTAATCTGAACAAAAGCCGAACATTACTTCTGGCCCTGAGTACTAAAGACAGTCTTCACTAGACACAGCACACTGTCTGTGCCCTAAGTCGTATTTAGCAGTGGTAAGAAAAAGGCAAGACAGGAAGTGCAGAAACAGAATGTGTTAAGAGTAGAATTATGTAGTTAAAGAAAAATTCTTTGTTTTTTAACCTTGGTTCTTTCTTTGAAACTTTCCACTGTGCTGTATTTTCTAATGCCTGAGATTTCAATGAAGGCCTCTGAGGATCACTAGGAGGAGCCACACCCTCCTCTCTACATGTGAAGGGCTTGCTGGATTTGGTCCTTCCAGGGTCCCTAAGTTCAAGTGGACTGAGCATGTGTTGTTGCAAAAGAAAATACGAAAATTTCCCTGAAGCTACAGCCCGCTAGTACACACAACTTGTCAAGGCGACTTGTCACATTTTCTTATTTATTTATTTTTACATATTTGAAATATAACTTTATTTTGATTCTAAATGAAAAGGAATGGGAATGACAATGACAAACAAGATGTTACCACTGGATATTGTGATGTGACTGTAGCAGTCTTATACTTGATACTCAAGAAGGAATGGACTGCGTTCCAAGCAGCTAAATATGCTGGTCCAAATAATAAAGGTATTTTTTTAAACTGCCACATTCACTCCGAAGTCCATTTGTCTTCTTCAGCATCCCAGATGATGCATATGTTCTGCTTAGCTAGATAATCAAGTGGCACAAGGGCTGCACCGCTGACATCACAGGACGCTGGGCTCCAGCTTCATTCTCACAGCTCATCATCCTTACCCGGGAGAGCAGGTGTCTGAGCAACCTCTAAGTCATGTTCATGTTGTGTTGCCGAAGCTGAGTCCGTGACCACCTCTGGCAGGGCAAGAGCCGGCATGGCAACACACTCTGAGTGAGGGTCTCCAGTGAGCTTTCTAGGAAGCCAGAGGAAAGGTCTTCAAAGTTGTTACTTTTAGCAGAAATGTTGTAGTACTGAAGATTTTTTTTTTTTCAGTGAAAGACAATAGATTTGCCTTCACTTCCCTGTCCTTAATATCCACTTTGTTTCTACACAACACAATAGGGATGTTTTCACATACTCATACCAGATCTCCCTGCCAGTTAGGCACATTCTTTTTCTTCTTCTTTTTTTTTTTTTATATTTATGTTCTGTTCTTTTATTTATTTATTTATTATTAAATCATAGCTGTGTACATTAATGCAATCATGGGGCAACATACACTGGTTTTATAGACCGTTTGACACATTTTCATCACACTGGTTGACATAGCCTTCCTGGCATTTTCTTAGTTATTGTGTTAAGACATTTACATTCTACATTTACTAAGTTTCACATATACCCTTAAGATACACCACAGGTATAATCCCACCAATCATCCTCCCTCCACCTACTTCTCCCCTCCCCCACCTCCCTTTCTCCCTTGCCCCAGTTCTTGGGTTATAACTGGGTTATAGCTTTCATGAGAAAGCCATAAATTAGTTTCATAGTAGAGTTGAGTACATTGTATACTTTTTCTTCCAATAACTAGGAGAAATTAGATAATTAAGGAAGAAAGAGTAAAGAGACAGGGAAAATATTCCAGAAATCATTTGTGAATCTCACATCTTATAGCCAACACTTACAACACTGCTAAATACAAAATACTTACACTGGTAATTCAATAAACCAAAGCAAAAGAAACATAACCATATACCTTTGCTTTATATGCCTGTATAATGGTGTTATGTGGCCTTAAAATTTATGTGTTTAAACAAACAGTCAAGAATTTTAAGATGTAGTCCAGTTAAGACTGTAGCACAATGCAGTATTTCTATAATTCCATATTCTCAGTTTGACAGAATTCATTAGTCTTAAGGGTCTGGTGAAAGACATATCTAATATCTATATCACCTCCGAGTGGCTATCTGATGGACTCGCTTGTTTTATAACTTTAGTTTTAGTTGGGAATTTAAACATTTTTATATAATGAAATATATTCACACTGAGTATGCGTTAAGTGTCCCCACCAAAACTCTTATTAAAACTTAATTATCAGGGGGGCGGAGACAAGATGGTGGACTGAAGCCAGCTTTCCACAGAGGCTCCTGTCCTGAAGGAGAGTTAAGGGATGAAAATTTAGCAAGTAACCTGATGTATTTGAGCAGCATTAAGAGAGAAAGTTGAAGAATGCACATCAACCCCGCTGAGGAGAGCTGCGACCACAAGGACGCAAACAAAAGGTACAAAACCCATCACCAAGCGGACGGGAGTCCCCCTTCCCCCATCAGATTGGATTAAGAACCCTACAGACAAATGGCCAGAAATCAAAGCCCCTCCCACTACACACAACAGGAGAGACCTACTAAAATCTGGACCTACCTGCCCTACTAGGGTGCCAGGTCATTCTCCTAACAGGCATAAAATTCTATAAAACTGCAGATAACCTTGGCCTGCAACTCTGAACTCCCAGCCCCCCTTGGGCAGCAATATAACCAGGCAGAAAGCTGAACTGAACTGAATGCACTCCCTGCCATGACTCCCAGATCCTGGCGCTCTCCGTCTCCCCTCACTCTGGGATCTGGAGGCCTGAGTGGGCGGCTGGGCAGAACTGAGTGCGGTTGCTGCCATGACGCTCAGCTCCTGGCGCTCTCCCGCTCCCCTCACTCTGGGATCTGGAGGCCTTAGCGCCGGCAGGGCAGCTGGGCAGAAAGCTGAACGGAGCTTGATGCCAGTGACTCCCAGCTCCTGGCGCACCTCTCCTCCCCCCACTCTGGGATCTGGAGGCCTGAGCTGCCGGGCAGCTGGGCAGAAAGCTGAACTGAAATGAATGCACTCCCTGCCATGATTCCCAGCTCCTGGCGCTCCCCCGCTCCCCTCACTCTGGGATCTGGAGGCCTGAGCGCCCGCCGGGCCACTGGGCAGAACTGAGTGTGGTTGCTGCCGTGACTCCCAGCTCCTGGCACTCCCCCACTCCCCTTACTCTGGGATCTGGAAGCCCTAGTGCCAGCAGGGAGGCTGGGCAGAAAGCGGAGCAGAACTGAGTGTGCTGGCTGCCCACAGCCCAGGGCTCCTAGCGCTCTCCCACCCCCACCCTCACTCTGAGAATTGGAGGCCTGAGCAGCAGCAGGACAGCTGGGGAGAAAGCAGCAACTCCCTGAGGTGGCTGAGGCCACACCCCCTGTCTCCCTGGGCAACCAGCGGAGACCACCCCTGAGTAAAGGATTTACCTGAAGCATCTCACTGACCTGTGAAGCTCCCATGGCGGGTGACTCGGAGAACAGAGACTTCTACCCAGAGTAAGTGCTTTACTAGGGTCAAATAGAAACCAGCTAAAAATAAGACAGATCCAATTAGCCCCACCGCACCAGACAGGGCCCCAGTCTCTCAAGCCACAATGCTGTACAGCCCCTCAACAAAGCCCCAGGGGAAAAATCAAAGGAGCAAAACAACCATGGCGTGGAATCAGCAGAAAAACTCTGGTAACATGAATAACCAGAACATATCTACCCCCCCAAGGAAAGATATGAAGGATGTAATTGAAGATCCCATTCATAAACAACTGGCTGAGATGTCAGAAATCGAATTCAGAATTTGGATTGCAGACAAGATTAATAAAATGGGATTAGGAATCCGAGGAGAAATTCAAAAGTTGTCTCAAGAATTTAACAAATTTAAAGACAAAACCACCAAAGACTTAAACAC